>BQNB010021665.1:5212-63972 GCA_026074375.1 Tanacetum coccineum | reverse complement strand
TAGTTTGCTAATTTAAATTAGATTCGATTGTTTTCTTGATCATATGGATCATAGCTTAATTCGGTTTGCTTATTCGGGTTGGGAATCTTGATTCTATAGCTTAATCAGATTCGTTTTGAGCTTAAATTGTTTATAATAGTCAATCGATTTGGTTAATTTGCTCGTTAAATTTCCATCTACGTTGTTTTTTTTGAAGTACTTTATTCATCAAAATTTGTTCTCTAATGTTCGCAACCTATTTTAATCTAGCATTCATTTTGCTTATTTAGTCCTTGTCTAGTTACTTGTTATTGGTGCTATTTGGAGAAATGAGTTATTCATGTGGCTTATGCTTATCGTGTGTTAGACCTTCTAGTTTAGCTTGCTAAAATTTGTATTGGTTTAGTATTATATTAAGTTTCAATAAGCTCATTAAAAGACTGCGTTTGATTTGTAGAAATTCGTTCTTAAGACACATTTGTTAAGATTAAATTTGGGGCAGTATAGAAACTAGGCTGCGTTTTGGTTTATCACTTATGGGCAGTTTGGTTTAAAAAGAGTTGGGCCACGTCTAGGTTCATACAGTGGGTTTTCACTTGGAATTCTTTTGGGCTTAATTTGATTTACTTGGGCCACGATTATCAGTTTGGGTTTTCGTTGGGCCTGGAAACTCTTTTAATGATAACAGATTAATTTTCTTAATTTTGTGACTTTTTGTAACACCCTCAAATCTGAGTATGCAGTGGAATGTTGAATATCCGAGGGCGTTACTTTATGGATCAATAGCACAAGATAAGAGAACCAATTGTCCCCAAAATGTAATAAGACCCCAAATCTTAAATGTTGACTCTTCAATTATTGACTTCTAATGTATCATCGCATCTCGTGCCTTATTGACCTAAAAAACATGCTTAAAATATCAACATAAAGTTGGTGAATTCATAGGTTTATGTAAATCAATAGTAGGACCGCAAGATTTCCAAGTGTATGATTAAGCAACAAATGCAAACATCATAAAAAGTAATTACGTTTACGTAAGCTCATGACACTGAAGCTCGACATGTATGAATGCAAAATATTGCCAACATTGCCCGTGAATGATGTTCTAACCCGAAACATCCTAAATTCGACATGGTATACGTTTGTTGTCCGACAAACCGGCATAGTGAGCGCTATTCACCCAAACGGGGATGTCAATCCCAAATAGATCTATTTATAACACTCGCGCTTACAATCCAGTAATTGACAGTTCATGATAGTAGGCTCAGTGGGTTATCGCTACTTAGGCAAACACGTAATCATAGTGTAAAATGTACACTTGCGTCCAGTTTGTAAAACGAAGCATGTTCTCACCCAAAAGATGTAAACCATTTAAATAAATGTAAAAACGTAGGGCCATGAACTCACCTTAGAAGGTAGTCCTCGGGATGATAAAATTTATTTCAAGTAAGCAAATGAATCACACAGTCAAATAATAAGTAAATACGGTCAAGTCTAGTCTAAATATTTTAGGCTAATGAATCAGTGTATAAACTATATTCAATTATAATAAATTTATATATTACTGGTTATCACTTGTGTGGGTGGCGCACATGAATTATTGTATTAATATTACGATGGCACTCTGGGAAGAAGTTTATAACTTTGTTAATAAATACTTATATTTATTAAGTCGTGGTTTAAACCGAATAATGTCCGATTATAATTTGCCTGAATCGTTAAGTGTTTACACAATTCATTAATTGTTTACAAAACACCCTTAAGTTTCTTATAAATTACAAAAACTGTCCCTGGGTTCTAGAATATATAACATTTGCATGTTAAAAACCCTTAAGTTTCAATAATTACACTTTTTAGTCTCCTTCCACTTTACAAGGTTTCGATTTACGCTCCCTTTTAGTTTCATATAGCCCCTTATCTTTCAGAATGTTCAAAACAGCCCCTAAACTTATTAAAATATGAAAATGATAGTTTTAACCCTATAGTTTAAAATTGGCACTTTAAGTCCCCCGACTTGTAAAAAATTACATTTTTACTCCAATAATATCCATAACAAGTGGCATTATGTTTTATTCTGTCCAAATAAGGTCTATAAGCTGCTAGCTTATAAATAAGGCTCAACGAGCTTTTTTTTGGCTCTAAAAGGCCTTATTGGGCGTTAGGTCCAATAAGCGTTTTTAATGGTCTCCGGATTTAGTTTTAAATAGCACAATTGTCTTCATTAAGCTTATTCAAGTCTGTTAAGTTGGAAATAAGCTCGGGAGTGGTATTGGAGTTATTTCGAGTTATTGGCTTGTGAGCCCAAATATAATCAAGACCGAAAGGCACACAAGGGTTCCTTATGTGTTTCTAAATTATTTTCTAGGCTTATCATGATTATCAGGTCTGTTGAGTCGAGATTAGATCAAATAAGCATTTAAGCTCTCGTTAATGGGCTGTTAGGCCCATTAAGGGTGAATGGGTTCCCAAGTGGCCCGGCTTGGCCCCTTTAGGGCCCATTAACATTTGTTAACTCCGTTTAGCTTATTTTTGCCTACACAAGTGTACCAATAAGCTGGTCCCGCTTATTGTGAGCTTATTTGCTTGTATTAGGCTCGTGAATGGGTTAGTAAGCCCATTAAGCATTCGACTAGCTTTTTAATCGTGAGATAGGGTCCATGCGAATCATATAAGCACTATAGGGCTTTAATAAGCTCGACAGGCTTATTTAAAAAACGCTATAAAAAAGAAAAAGAAAAAATAGCCCCCGTCCCCCGTAGGATTATAACACGAGGCTTGTTGGGCTTCGTAGTGGGTTGTTGAGCCCATTAAGACCCGAACTCACTTCCTTGGTTACTTACTTTGATTCTAGGGTCTTATTACCTTGTTAAGCACTCGTTACAACTTATTAGTCATGATTTAATGTTTTCATGAGAAGTTTACGTGCAAGATTTGCATATTTCATGCAACGAAGCAATTCATCGTGAAGGTTCTTGTTCTAATATTTTAGACGCATGTTAAGTCCTATCCCCATATATTAACCATGTTTTTAGATCAAGTACAAACCACACAAGACTTTATTCGATAATCTTAGGTGCGTGAACCATGCATGGGTCAAACCATGCATGTTTATGCTCGCGTATATTGTTCCACACAATCTTTCGGACATATTACCTAGTCATGAATATTATAACGAATGGAAATTTACATGTGACAGCTTGTTGTGCACTTACAGGGGTCGTCGTTGAGGTTCGCGGGTTTCGGTGGCTAGCGAGGGAGGTGTAACGAGTATACGCACCAAGCCGTGTTGAGACGCTCTAATTTTAGCGCTTCCAAGCTTATAACCCCGAGAAGTCTGATCTAGTAGGCTCGTTACTTTCCCTCTTAAGATCCATATAAGTGCAGATGGCTCTTTAAGGAGCTTCCTTGTGTTTTAGAGAAAGTGAGCAAGGTGTAGGTCGAGTTTGGTTTACGGTAGTATAAACTGCCTATACCGATTATAAAGAGAGAAAGAGTCGGAAAGAACAGTGTTACTTGATGTAAGATGTATTTACAAAGTATGATCATAGAAATGTATTTGTTCGAGAGTACAGAGTGAGTGAGGTATTAGATTTAGGATAGTAATGAAAGCTATAGTTAGCTTTCTCTGTGTTCCTTGTAACATCAACACCTCATGTCCAAACAAGCTAGAGGAGGTGGTTTATGTTGGTTTAATTGCTTTACACATGGTTGAGCCCATACTCTACTATATTAGAGTAGCTATGTACTTGTGAAATTGAAGCAGAGCAAGATGTATCAAGAATTGTTCAAGTACGGAAAATTCTTATCGGATCGCGCGTGTGCTCCTTTTTGAGAGTAACCCGGCGAGGAATACTGACAGAATGGAAATCAGAAGGCGTAGAAGCTGTAAACCATGTGAATAAAGAGGAACTGTTTGTGGAGAGAGCATCCATTCAACGCTCGGGACACAAGATTGTGTATTTAGAGAGAATGATATAACCAGTGTATAGATTTAGTTAGATCCTTTGAAATCACTAAGTGATAGTTAGTTAATGTCGCGTGTCCGTTGATTGCTGCTCCACGGAGAGTAGTGTAGAGAGGATCCAAGGACATAAAAGGATATAAGCTTAAACCGTTGATTCAATTTGGCTTGGTAAGAGGATTTAGATTTAGGCTAATGCAAAGCCTTTTAGTGAGGCAATGTTTGGTACGCATGTACTTTCAAGGCTTTATATAGGGATTTAGTTTAACTAGTGAAGATATCTACACAGAAGGCACGTATTTTTGTGTTGACGGTTTTGTGCGCTTGTGCAATGAGAAAACATGTTCGGCCAAGAGATAGGTAGTGAGAAAGTTGTTGAAAATTTTTATAGAGAAAGATGGCTGCTATTAATTCCTGTGATGAGGTGTATGCGCTTTTAAAATGGTTATTGGTTTGAGTCTAGGCGAGGGTTTGATGGCGGTATTGTCCGTGTAGCTATGGGGTGCCGTAAGTGTAGGTTTTATTGCGAAGAATGTAAGCCATTTACGTGGACCAGTAAAAAGATAAAATGAAGCTACACCAGTCTCATGTTAAGATGAACTTGTATCGTCCGTATAGAAGACGATAGTCGAACGCACACACGTTTGTGAATATTGACGGATAGCCTAAAAAGATAAAACAAAAGTCCTTACAGCGTGCTGTAACCTTAAATTTATGTTTGGTGGCCGTTTATAGTTAAACAAGTTTATTTCTAGATTACGCATAATTTTGCTTAAACGTAAATCATAACAAGTTAAACGCGTGTGGACCGCAAAGAAGTAGTGATAGAGATATATTAAAAATGCTCAGCGTAGTAGAATTGATCCTGAACAGAATTGGAAAATGTGTTACAGTCTACCAGACGCGCTAGAAGATGCTTTGTCCTCATAAAGCTTAAGACCTTTGTGAGATGAGAGGACGAGCCCGGTTTGTGAGATGATGTGTGGCAGATGTTAGTTTGCTTCTTGAACGAATCATCACGTTCACAGGTGAACTCAGGGGACCAGCCTAGAGTTCCAGCAATCTCCTTATTGCCAGCGGGTATTCCGGCTTGCTTCAACCGTTTGATCTCACGTTTCTATATGTTTCAACGGGATGTCTTCCACAAAACTGGAGCTTCTCGTTCAGAACAATGAAATCCTTCCTAACGGCTGTTGATTAATGGTCTCGTCAGTGTTAAACTCTGCATCTATGAGATTTAGAGACATCGTGGAAATGTATAGGTGAACTTCTGCTCAACTATTGTGGGAAGTTTCCCATCCTAGCGGTACTGCAACTTTCCCAACTTTTGCAACAACGGTGAAAGGTCTTCCGACATTATCTCGGGTTCAGCTTGCCCTGCTTACCAAAAACCTACGACCCCTTTGCAAGGCGATGAGCCCTTAGTAGCCTATAAACTCTCGTACCGTCTCCAACCTCGAAATGTCCATCGGCTTTCGGTTTGGTCGGATCGGCAGTAGCTCTGTTTTGTCGATCCTGAGCAGCTCTTGCATCTCTTTTTTTTCTGGTTGATCAGAGACGGTGGACGTTCTTTCTAGGCGCGTGCTTGTTGGATCAAGTCGGATGCCAGTCTGAGTGCGGGGCTTGAACCCAAACCTCGCTCCAGCACACAGTGATCGACAACGTTTTTGGACCATAGTGCCTCATAAGGGGCGGGCCTTTTACTGCTAGATGATTAAATTTGTTGTATGAAATTCGGCTAATGGCAATGTTTTAAAACCCAGCCTTTGGCAAAAATCGGGGGGGATCTCGCATGCACGTAGCATGTACTCGAGAGTTTGATGGTTCTCTCCACTTTGGCGTCAGTTTTTATGGATGATACGCAGTGCTCTACTAATATCTGTACCAATGAGTATTCTTGAAATGATCTCCAGTTAAATTAAAGTAAATCTTTCTCACGATCCAGATAATTGTGCAAGGTATCCCGTGTCTTGGTCACTATCCGTTCATTACAACCTTGGCCAATTTGTCTAATAGATCATCTTTCCTCTTATTGGCAAAGTAAATGAGTAGATGTTGTAAGTTCGATCCTTCGATCACACCAGATGGTGTCGAAACCGATTTTTGTGACGACTTAAGAAAGGCTTTGGTAGCTATATGTGAAAATCCATTCATGATATTATACCACTTCCTCGATGCTGGGGTATTGCCTGGTAGGTACTAACAGTCTGATAGCATTTGTGGATGGTTGCCTTTGACCCTCGCAACACGTCAGGCATTTGATAACATACGTGGCAATGTCTGCCTTTTTATGGCCACAATATAGTTTTTTCATGTCTGTGAATACATGCTTATTTCTAACCAGGAATGAGGATATAGTTATTTTGACTTGTGAGATTAGTGCATATCTCAGATCTTAAAATCTCCGATAGCAAGACAAACCAACTCCGTGCCGTGTGTAAATCATTAGGTTCCATCGGCTACGTCGGTTCCAATCTTTCTTGGGGATATATCCTTCTGATTATACCGCCTACGTATTTATTCCGAGTTTATCTGGAATCTAGGGCTTTCGATATGAGCTTGTCTTTATATTATGTCTTGGTGGAAGATCAAGCCAATTGTCATAAAAACTTTTTAAGGGGGGGGGCTCGAAACCCGGCAATGGCTCAATCGTTCCTTATGGCTCAACGCATCGGCCACTACGTTTGCCTTCCCCATGGTGATACACGAATGTCGCAATCGTAATCACTTAACAACTCTAGCCAACGACGTTGCCTCATGTTAAGCTCCTTCTGGTCGAGAATATGTTGTAGGTTTTAATGGTCCTTGTAACCACGCGGTTGCATCTGGGTCCTATAGATAGTTCTTTTATCTTTAGGGCAAACACTAACGAACCAAGTTCTAAATCATGAGTGTGTGTAGTTCTTCTCGTTGAAAACTGTGTTAGTTGCGAGACGCTATAGGCATATCACCGCTGCCTCTCTCTGATCAATACAAACCACTAATACCCCTTGTGTGCGCAATCACCAGTAGGCCATAAAGTTTTGCTTCGTCGTGAGGTAAAGCCAGAATTGGCGCACTGCACAACTTCTACTTTATTAACTGAAAAGCGTTTTCTTCCTTTTCTCCCCAGTCAAACTTGATTCCTTTCTGAGTAAGTTTTGTCATTGATTTAGCAATTTTTGAAAATCCTTCGTTGAACATTCGATAGTAACCCGCAAGACCTAAAAATTAGTGGATCTCTATTGGTATCTTAGGAGATGCCCAATCTTTGATAGATTCTATCTTGGCTGAATCTAAATGTATGCCTTTGCTATCAATGACGTGACCGAGGAATTATACCTTCGGACTCCAAAACTCGCATTTGGAAAACTTAGCATACAACTGCTCCTTATTAAGCAATTCCAAAATTGCCTTAAGATGTTCTTCGTGCTCTTTCTCGTCCTTTGAATAAATCAGTAATGTCTCTTATGAAGACCATTACGAAACTTATCCAAGTAAGGCTTGCAATCGGTTCTGAGGTCCTTGAATACAGCATGTGCGTTTGTTTCGTCCGAATGGCATAACCTGGAACTCGTACATGGCACAGACGAGGTTCGGGTGCACGTATTTGAATGTCTTGATTCGTAACTCTAAGTGGTGATACGTACTGATCTGTAGATCTTATGTTTCGAATAAATATGGATTCTGTCTGGAGTGAGTAATCAAAATAATTGTCGAGACAGTGGGGAGTTGGGTAACGATTCTTTATGTCAGTTTATTTAACTCATGGTAGTCGGGTGCTCACTGATCGAATGAGACCACATCCTGTCTTTTGTGCTCTGAGAAGAAGACACGGGTTCCCCAAGGTGAGGAACTAGGGCCTTATGAATCCTCTTCTGTTGGAAGCTCTTGTAGAAATTGTTCGATAATTCCTTCATTTTCGGAATGGTAGCCAATCGATACGGTGCTCGAGCTTCGGTTGTTGCTGCCCTGGAATTTAGTAGATTTGGAATTACATTTGGTCGATAGCCGGGAGGCGTAGATCCTGGACAGTCTTCGGGAAATACTTCAGGAAAATCTCGGACGATTGGTACGTCCTTTATTTGTGTTCCTTCCGACTTGTCCTCCTTTTTCTTAGCGAATATCTGCGCCAAAAAGACCTGACATCCTTTGGCCATGTACTCTTGAGCTTTTGAACACGAGATAACTGTTAACCGAGATTCTCTTCTATTGCTACTCTGAGTTTCCAGATACAAAAAGTTCAATTTTTAATTTTCCCATAGGCTGAATTTGAACAAGTGTTCATCTACACACAACGATCACGGTGCGGCGTGACATCGGTTTTTATAAACAGTCAATTACCGACTAATGACATCGAAAACTACCCAGTCTATTGGGCATTGATTCTAATGTTGAAAGGCAGGGTTAAGAAAATTTAAAGTGCAACCTCGTATAATAGTGTCTATCCTGACTAATTTCCCATCAGCTAATTCGACATCATAACAATTTTCTAATGGAGTTGGGGCGATGTTAATCAAGGAACTAAATGCAGTGGATATAAAGCTTCTATCAGCACCAGTGTCGATATGTCGATGCATAGTGGTTATTTAAGCGGAACGTACCACGTGACGCATGACATTTTTCATCCAGGTTTCCCGAGGACTATTTACTCTCTTTTATGCCATTCCCAACTGCATAAACCCAGCCTTGTGCATTCCCATTTCCTCCATCCTTATTCTTCAACTTAGTTGAGTAATCTCTCTTGTAATGCCCTGGTGATCACACTCCAAAAAAACCATTTCCCTTAGGAGCTGCCCCATTGCCCTTCTGAGTATTAGCAACATTTATGTTACCGTACTCCTGCAATCGCGAGCAATTGCCCTACTTTGTTGCACTTGTGATTCTGGGTGCACGGGCCATTGTGGTGAATGGATGGCACTTGGTGCCATTGCACTTGGGCAAAGATCCCCCAATAAGGCTTCTTTTCGTTGTGTCTCATATAGAGTAACATTGGCGACCATTCTGCCTCTGAAGGGTTGTTTGCTGTGTGGACTATGGTTGTTTCTGGATGAATCATCAGCCTTCTTTTTGTTGTCAATTTGCCTTTCTGTGTAGGTGCAGAGTTTTTGACCCATCAAGTCGTTGGCCAACTCAATAGTCTCATCCAACGTCTTGGGTCTGGCAGATTTGACGTTCCCATAAATGTTGTCAGGAAGTCCACTGATGTACTTGTCAACCTTCTCGGTTTCATTGGCAACAAACCGTTGGTTATATCAGGGTTAGCTCTTGGAATAGTTCAGTATATGCTGGAACATCGTTCATCTTTGACCCTTTGCAGGATTCACAGCTTCGAGATTTCTAGATTATCTTGATTTTTTTTCTTGTTAGCGGAATACTCCCGTACTTCATCTTTTTTCTGAGTTATTTTCCCAAGCCATTTATTATGCTTAGGATCCTAAGGTTTTATCTGACCATTCCACCTAGTCAAAGCGACTCCTGCTGAGTTAGGTGGCAATATTTCAAATCTTGATTTCTCTATAGCAAAACACTGATATTGAATAATCCTGACTCTCCATTTCTCAATCCACCGAGTTTGAAGACCGACGTACCCCTTCGTGTCCCTTGAAGTTTTTCCAATGGTTGACACTTCATTGAAGTCAGGTAAATAACAAGTGCGCGCAGTTTGCACATTCACTTCGGTTTTCGCACCGTGTGAAATTGGCTTCACATTCCATTGGTGGGAGTTTCGCAAAAGGGCTTGGTCTGTTGCAATTGCTTGGTTGATTGGAGTCATGTTGTTTGGGGTTGTACGTTGTTACAGGGGTATTTGGTCCTTTTACTGGTCGTAGGTGCCATGATTTGGCTAGAATCACAAAAGACAAAATCATGAGGAGTATATGACAGAACTATAATTATGTATATATGAGACTATCAACACAGAGAGGTATAGTAGTACCAACAAGTAAACAACATCCATGTTCATGTCCATTAACTTTGAAAAAATTTGTTACCTAGATTGATCATATGTGTTGTCGAAGTTCACATAATACATTTGACGCAAACACTCGGTTTTAACGGCTATGTTAGCGGGGAAAAACCTAGTATACTGTAACATGCCTTGTACAATGACGTCTAGCGTGATTGTAAAATAAACATAAATAGTACATCTTAGATGTGACTGAGTCCAGAATCTCCCAGGAGAATCCGGTGATCGGCGTAAGTTCCTGTAGCCGTAGCCTGATCTGGTCCTGGCTGTTCTGTCTCCTCTGCTGCTCTCGCAGTGATAAATAACTCGGCCTGCATGTCACTATTCTCTCGCCTCATGTCTCTAATGACTCGGAGAGTCTCTACCATCTGTGCCTGACGTCTACAGTTAGTCTCTCGAAGCGCTGTGCTAATTGGCCTGCTGCTTCCGAGAACTAGCGAGTCTCATGTACCTGATGCTGTGTCTGAATGAGAGTACCCTGTAGCTGTACCTATGTCTGGTGTGCCTGGAGATGGGTCTCTGTGCATCCCACATGATCACGATGGGTTCTGGAAGTCATGAAGAGTCACCTAATTCATTCTATCGAGTGAGCCCAAGCCTCTCGGGAAGCATAAAGCTCTCTCCTCCCCAATCCTATACTGTCTCATTGAGAGTTCATACTACCCCCATAAGATAAATCGACCCCGCCTGCGATGTTCTTATTGACCGGCTTGTGATATACATGGCCTACTATCGCTGAGCATCTCGTTAGTAAGAAAGCATAACAGTCATGTGGATCAATGCTTATGGAGTCTCAGCAAGGCTTGTGACCCCTAGTATTGACCTCTCCCACAGTCATAGGTGCTATCTCAGGAAAAAATGTTCCTGCCGGATTTACCCAGGTAATTTTTTTTTTCCCTAATACCTTTACCTAAGTCTCTAGTCCCCTTTCGCCTCTCTTTAGCGTTGCTACTGTTCTGAAAAATCCATAATTCTATCCACGATCTCTGGCTAGGTCTAGTAGTAGGAACTCTCGACCGACCTGTGTATCATCGAGATAGGGTGGACAAAATACAACCTTTGCCGGGGTGGCTGCTCAGACTGGGGATATCATCCTTACGGTCAACAGGCTGGTGGTATTGTACAGTGAGGGTGGGTAGTGGTGGTAGTGGAGGTTTCTATGATGATGCGGCAGTATTGCATTCATGAGAGCCTGAGTGGATGCTATCCTGAGTATCTGGATTTGGGTTGGACACCCAAATGATGGTAGTAAAGGTGATGGCACAGGTGGTGGTGATGAATGTGCAGGTGGGGCTGTACACCTAGCAAGGCGCTCTCCTGCACAGGGTGGTGATAGTGAGATAGGTGGTGATGGTGATGGAGTAGTCATGGCCAGAAGTCTCTCAACCTCTGCCTCTGGTAGGAGGGATATAGAAGTCTGAGGCCGGACGGTAATCCTAGCCCCAATAGTAATGTTAGTGGAGGGTGGTGGTATAGCAGGCTCTGTTCCCTCTAGTGGGAAAACAGGCTCATCAACAGGTACAACAATAGTAGAGTCGGCCAGAGCTAAGTGCTCCTCCTCCTCGTCCTCATCATCCTCATCCTCACCATCAGCGTCATCCCCAGATGAATCGCCGTCATCATCATCTCCATCATCTCCCCCGTCCATAGGATAGTTGACCGGACCATCCTCTGTCTCATCATCCTCGTACTCCTCTGGATCCTCCTCGAGATCCGACTCAGTAACATATTCGGGTGACTCAGCAGTAGGTGAATCAACAGGAGGTAATGGCTGCTCCTCAGCTGGAAACTCATGCTCATCCTCCAATGGTATATATCAGGGGTATATAGGTCAGGCACGTTGTCAGGATCAGTGCCTGTATGAAAACATAGGCTCACGCTCATTCCTCGTCCTGAGGATACTGGCGTGGTGTCTGTGGATCCTTTGGGACTGGTTATGTAATCATTGGTGATGGTAGGGTACTGGGCCTTTGTATAGGGGTCAGTCGATATGCTAATACGATGACCCGTGGAATACCTCCCTCAGGTATCTCCTCATCATCGGCTCTCCAGAAGGCTCTGGCGTGGGCTTCTGGAGTCAGTCGTAAACGAGAAGTGTAGGTACGCAGAATTTTGTTTCCGCAGAAAGACATGGTTTAGCAACAAGCAAAAATAACCTATTGAGTTATTAATTTTTAGGAAATGATCTGTTTGATATCGTGTTATAAGCTTTAATTATAGAAAAGTCTTATTGTATATACGTCGTAATATCATTTATATACGTAATTAATCTGTAAGCACTTTCTACCCTATTAATGCTAAAACAATGCATTTCATGTAAGCATATTATGTGCTAGATGATAAATAAGTAATGCATGTAAGTCCCTCACCAAATCCCAATTTGTGAATACCAATGTTTGGAAAATGGTTATAGTTCCAGACAACAGCTTTTGACTGGTGTCTATATAACCTTGGGTCTGATTTACCTACTGTTAACACCTCAAATCTGAGTATGCAGGGAATGTTGAATATCACTGAGGGCGTTACTTAATATAAGATCAATAGAAAACAAAGATATGAAGAAACGACCACTTCTAAACGTGGCGTTGAAAAAAAATACATTGGATTAACAATTACTTGTTTGTTACATAAACCTTATGGCTTCATTGGTTTAACAATACATGTAAAGATTCCCGGTTTATAACATTGTCCCAAAATGTAATAAGACCCCAAAATCTTAATTGTTTACTCTTTCAATTATTGACTTCCAATGTATCATCGCACCTCGTGCCTTATTGAACATGAAAAACATGCTTAAATATCACATAAAATTGCGTTGAATTATAGGTTTTATGTAAATCAAAGTAGGACCGCCAAGATTTCCAATAAGTATTGATTAAGCAACAAAATGCAAAACATCAATAAAAAAGTAATACGTCTACCTAAGCTCATGACATGAAGATCGACTTGTATGAAGGCCAAATATTGCCAAACATTGTCCCGTGAATGGAATGTTCTACCCGAAAATCCCAAATTCGGTAATGGTATACGTTTGTTGGCGACAATCGCACAGTGAGCGCTACTCACCAAACGGGATGTCAATTCCCAAATAGTATTCCTATTTCTAACAATCGCGCTTACAATCAGGTAATTGACGAGTTCATGATTAAGTGGGCTCAGTGGGTTTTCGCTACTTAGGCCAAACAACTAATCAAGTGTAAAATAATACACTTGTGTCCAGTTTGTAAACGAAGCATGGTTCTCACCCCAAAGATTTGTAAACCATTTAAATAAATATGTAAAAACGGTGGGGCCATGAACTCACCTTAGAAGGTAGTCCTCGGGATGATAAATATATATCCAAGTAAGCAATGAATCACACCGTCAAATACCTAAGTAAATACGGTCAAGTCTTAGTCTACATATTTAGGCTAATGACTCAGTGTATAAACTAAATTCAATTATAAATTTATATATACTGTTATCACTTGTGTGGTGGCGCACATGATTATTGTATAATTACGATGGCACTTGGGAAAACGTATAACTTTGTTAATAAATACTTATATTTATTAAGTCGTGGTTTAAACCGAATAATGTTCGATTATAATTTGCCTGAATCGTTAAGTGTTACTATTCACTCTGATTACAAAACACCCTTAAGTTTTCTTATAAAATACAAAACAGTCCCCTGTGTCAAAACAATATATAACATTTTCTTTAAACCCTTAAGTTTCAATAATTACACTTTTAGTCCTTCCACTTTACAAGGTTGCAATTTAGGTCCTTATAGTTTCATATCAGCCCCCTTATCTTTCAGAATGTTCAAAACAGCCCCTAAACTTATTAAAATCTGAAAATGATAGTTTTAACCCTATAGTTTAAAAATTAGCACTTTTAGTCCTCCGACTTGTAAAAATTGCATTTTAACTCCAATTAAATCCCAACAAGTGGCATTATGTTTTATTAAGTCCCAATAAACTGTAAAAACCGTCTCGACATTATAGATAAGCTCAACGAGCTTATTTTTGGCTTAATGGGCCTCATTAGGCCCGTTAAGGTCCATTATGTGTTTTAAAGGTCCAATCTAGTTTCAAAAAGTACAAAAACCCTTATTAAGCTTATTTGGGTCTGTTAAGCTGAAAATAAGCTCGGGGAGCTTATTGGAGCTTATTTCGAGCTTATTGGGCCTAATAGAAACCCGAATAACCCCTTAAGCCTTTCGGCTAATTTATTTAGGGTCCATTAGTGTTACTTAAGCCCATTAAGCTCATTGAGCTTATGAGAGTTCATCAATAAGCTGCCTTGAGCTTATTGTGAGCTTATTGTGAGCTTATGGCTCGACTAGGGCTCGTTAGTGGGCTAGGAAGCCCGATAAGGGTCCGGTTTGGTTTAAAACCCTTATGTTAGGGTTTATTAACAAGTTTCAATAAGCATACTAGCCTTTCAAATAAGCTCGTAAGTATTAATAATAATAAGCTGTAGTCTTCAAAAAGGGGTAGCCTGATGGGCTGGTTGGGTCCCATAGTGAGCCATTGGGTTATAAACGAGCCCATTAAAGGTCCCTTAGGCTTTTTTTTGGTTTAGGGCTTATACTTCCATTAAGCACTCGATAAGCCAAATAAAGCCTGCTATAGTCGCACTGCATTCTTATTAAATAAGGTCCTACGTTCGTTTCCAAGCCATGTCATAACATTTACACGTAGAGTTTACGTGGTGTTTTTATGTAGTTAGAGTATAAGTGTTTCATTTCCATGTACGTTTCCTTTATTGAGTCTAAAAGGCTAGTTTACATCCTAGCTTATCTTACATTACCCTTTTAACATGTATTAGCACCACACAAGTCAATCATAATGTATACTTCATGTATGTAGCCAATCGCATGGCATTCGAATCATTGCGTGTTCACTAAAAACCGCCTACTGAGCATGTTATTTGTATATATAACGTGACCTGCACGACTAGACACCAAGTAACAACTATAACACTAAGTGTATAAGCTTGAACGTGACTTACAAAGAGTCCTAGTGATTTGTTTCGAGTGTTTGCAAGGTAGAGCAATGTGTGTACACCCAAATGTGTATACTTATCAAGCTTCAAAGCTTGTAACCCAATTCCTTAGCTCGTGTATGCTTCCACAAACGTGTAAGGAGTCTTTAAGATTACTTGTGTTCTTGAAAGGGAAATGTGAGTCACGTATGGTTCGGTTATTGGTGTAGCCGAATGGAAAGGGAGAAATGAGGAAGGTTTGTCTTAGTGAGAGTGTTTAGAAGTTTTAGAAATGTATCTTGTGAACTTAGGAGTAGTATTTATAGACAATTTGTGGCTAGTTACCTCTCCTTAGTCCTAAACAAACCAAACGAGCCCTAGTTAAGTGGATTATAGTGATTTCTAGTTTGTTGCACCTTGTTTTATGTTAAACCACTAAGTACATGTTTTAATTAGGCAATGTTGTACAAGATTTAGTTTGATTCCTTGAAATCACAAAGATTTGTGTGTGGGGTTCTTGTTTTGCCGCGGCTAGAAGGGATCAAGGAATAAAAATGGTTATTAACCATTGGTTAATAAACTAGTAGGAGACCATTAGGACTAGCATTTATGGGAATTAAGATGTACAAGTACTTGTGTAACACCCCCATTTTTACAATATAGCAGCGGAAGCTAATCTGGGGTATTACTTCATGGATACAACAATCATAATCATAGAAAATGACCCAAAAGAGACGTTTATTCAAAAGATATGTTATCATTCATTTCAAATCAGAGTTTTACAAAGGCAGGTCCCAAAATCTAGAAACATAAAATGTGAATGATAACAAGTTTTAGCCATCTTCATGTCCATGCCACTCCATGCTATAAGTTGTTCAATTACCTGAGATAAACATGCATAAAAAGGGTCAACACAAAGGTTGAGTGAAATTCATAGGTTTGAAATGTAATAGTTAAATATAAGTTGTAGTGGAAATAATGGTATTCCAGGGACAATCATCATGGGGAACATTATTTATTGCATCTAAGCTCATGACATCAATACATTAACAGGGAAATCACCGTAGTGAAAATTGTTAATGACAGATGTCCGCGTGGAAACGTATAACTTGACAGTTACCTATTATTGACAAATATAGTTGCGTTGGCTACCCCAGCATGTAATACAAACGGGATCCGTGCACCCTAATAGATCTATTCACAATATTCTCGTTCACTGGCAATGCAATATTAATGATTTATGGATATGTAAATAATGGCACTGAACTACTTAGGCAATAATATATACTGGATAGCATACAATTAGCAAACACATGCATTCATGTTTTATATCAGTAATACAATGTTTATAAGTATTCAAAAGAATTTGAAATATGGGTTTTATGAATTCATTAAGCCTTTGAAAAGTAATCACCTTGTTATAAGATAAACGAGGTATGTAAAAGATTTTGTATCTAGCATGTATATCCCCTCGCGGGTTTATAAAACATTCAAAAGATTAAAAAGCGAGGCTATGAACTCACCTGATAGGTAGATGTAATAAATATTATGAAATGAAAGCTCACGACCTTATCACAATCTTAACAGGGAAGGTTGATATAGAAAATGATAGTAATCAGCCACTCCAACGCCAACCTGAGTAAAATATGTTGAGTCCTTAGGAAGATTGTACACTAGACCTTTAGTTTTAAGAGTTAGGAAGTTTGATTGAAGAGTTGAAATATGTATCACTGATCTCGCCATCCTAATTCAGACAGTCATTCCGTAAACGTATAAGGAGCTAGTCACTAAAATCGTAAACCCAACAACTCAGTCAGAACGTAATACCAAGATGAAACTAATATGAAGTTCCCTAGTATTGTGATATGATATAATCGGTTTTAAGCGTTTTAAATAAAATATCTGGGAAATGTACAGGCACGAGAAGAGTTAATTAAAGTTATGTATTGTTAAGGTATTAAACATGGTTTATAACTTTTTCAAAATGTTACATTTTAGAACCTTGAGTTGAAAAGTGCAAAATATACCCTTAGGGGTTGCACTTTTACATTTTGGGTCATTCAAGATCAAAGATATACCAATAAACCTTGTACTTTGGAAAGTGACATAATAACCCTTAATTTATAACATTGATAAAATGACATTGTTCAGCCCTTAAGTTATAGAGTTCAGAAAGTTACGATATACACACCCTTCATGGTTAATAATTACAAAACATTCCAAGATTGCAATGCAAGCTATTTTTAAAAACATTAACATAGACTGTTATAATTATAATAAACTTAAATATGAAGATTTAAACAGCAACGAAGTTTTAAAATAACGTATTCGTTAACTAGGAACCAAAATGGGTTCATAATTTAGGGTATCAAAACGTAAACGCTCGGTTTTAAGTTCAAATTCCTTACATTTATCCCAACTAAAGTGTTATTTTAACATTATTTAAGCATGCTAGGATAGATTATAACAAATTTAATCATTATAAACATTTATTTTAAGAAAAAAACGCGAAATAGGTTTCGGTGTACGGTTTTGGATAAAAATGGAAAATGAGCATGAATTGCGGAGTTATGAAACTTTAACAATAGTAGATTTAGGATCATAGAACCTTAATAAGGGTGTAGTACAGAAGTGGAACATTCCCAAACCCTGGTTTTGAGCTTCAAGAGCAAAAATGGTGAAATGGTCAATTCGGGTATATTTCCACTCGTATACCCATGTATCTTGTTCCCATGTGGGCTTCAAATATTCAAAGCTTCACTTGCTTGATCTTCTTAGATGATCCTAGGATCATATGGAGGCAGAGAAGTTTGCTTGAATTGGTATAGAAATAAGAAAATGGGGGATGAAGTTAGAAAATTCAGTATCTGTGCCTCCTATTGTATAGTCGTTTAGCAATACTTAAGGTCAAGGAAACTTTGATAAACCAGGTTTAGGACACATGGGAGTGATGTGGCGAGGCAAGGGATTAGTAATGAAGGCTAGAATGCAAGGTTGGAGGTGGTTCTAGAACGTTTCAGGGGTTTTGTTTGAATTATACAATGCTGTTTTTTTTGGGACAGACCCAACATCAGTCTCGGTAAAATATTGCTTTTACAAACCGTAATTCCCTTTAAGCTCAAACCACATCGAGCATTGTTAGCTATTTGATCCTCTACAACGTATTATATCATAGAGAGGGTTAGCGTATAAGAAAAATTTAGAAATATAGCATTTACTACAGGTGTGCAGATCTGCGTACCTTTGCCATTTCGCTGTAACTAATTCATCCGTCGTCGGAATCCCGGTGCTTCCACCAAAAAATGATCACAAATCACAAGACATAGGGCTACAAACCTATGTTTTTAACTTAATATCCAGATCCTATAGATTTTCTCAGATCCTATGTTTAAAGACTGATCCGATTCTGAACTAGGGCCTAGTTTTAGGTTTTTAGGTTAAAACTAGATTAGGTTTTCTGGGATTAATTCTTGATATTGTTGTTGAAAAATGATGAAACGATGATAGGATAAGATTGTTAATGGTTTAATTTAAAGTTAATTACAAATAATTTGAGTGTTGGTTTTGGAGTTATGAGATAAAAACCAAGAAACGTGTCAAGATTTACTTTTAATGCTCGTTAGGGTTTCAGGACTTTTGAATTAAGTGTTTTGAGTTAAAATAGTGTAATGAAATCTATGAAATAGAATAATTAGGGTTACACATTGTACATTGAGTGTATTAAGCGTGTACAAAATGGTGTGAAGAAATTAAAAATTAAAGTAACACGGATATTTTGGAATGTGCATAATTACTTGTAAAGGGCATTGTGCATTGAAAACTTGACTTGACTGGAGGGAGTCTTATATTTCAAATGAGATGTTATGTTACTTGTATATATATTTTATTACTATGTAACATTTATTACTTTAGATTAATAACGCTTTCATGGAATTTAAGGGTATAGAGGTATATGAAATGTTTAAAGCCTTTTTGATATATCGTTGCGAATGGGTACATTATAGAGATACATGTAACTTTGTAATAATGATATGATGATAATGACTTGACATAATGTGACGTTTGCTTGACATATATGAGACAGGATGTCCATAGGTAAGTCGCGTGAGCTCGACTACTTTAGTTATGTAAGTTACAATGACATACTTGAGATATTGACAATGCAAGTAATTTAATAAACTAAAAATTTCCTTCCCCGTAATAATTGTGATCATAGTAAAATAGGTTGATAGAAAATTCTTGGGTTGTTATAACTTGCTAAGATCATATAGAGGATTTCTAGCAAGAAAATCAACTTAGGACGTTTTTCTATGTGATAACTCACCACATTCGCCAACATTGAACATTTGTACAAGATTTGATTTAATTTTTGTGTTAGCTTTAGAAGTAGGGTATTAGGGTTTGTAGTCTAGGTAAGTCTAATGGGCTAGAATTTTCGTGGTGTTTCTGAAGTGGTATTTTATTGTGAAACTCAAGTCATCTTACTGACCAATGAGAAAATAAAATGAACAAAGCCAATAATTATCGTCCTAATAATTATTAGACACTTGCTTGACGAAAAACCTTAAATAATTTGGTTACCGTATAACATTGAACATTATTTTCTAGTCCTAACAGCTGATTTAGCTAAAAGTCCAATTAAAAGTTAAACGCAAAATGGACGAAAATAAAATAAAGATTCAGTTAATTGTAGGTCTACAATGACCAAGATAATGAGTGAAAGAGATACAGTGTGCTGCCGCCGGGGTTCAGCAGAGTAGGGCTAAGTGTTCTTCTCAAGAGGCTATGAGCGGTGATGCGCATTGAGTATGGTAATTTATATGTGACATTATCTAGGTGGTCACGTAGTAACTGAGGTTACACAATAATTAACTAGTATGGGATTACTGAAGGCGTGGGAGTATGGTCAGTGCTGGGCTTGGACGCATCCTTTCCCAGGGTTGAACTCAGACCCCGCCTAAAGTTCAACGAACTTAACAGGTGGAAGTTCGGCTTCGCTTCAATCGTTTAATCTCCTGTTTTATAATTTCAACGGGCTCTTACACAAACTAGAGCATGTCATCAATGTGAACTCCTTCCAACAGCATAGCTTATGGTTCGTCAGCGTAACATTTCTTCAGATTAGACACATGGAAAGTATGATGAACTCTGCTCAATTCTTGGGGAAGTTCCAGCCTGTAGGCAACATCCCCAACCTTGGCTAACACCTTAAAAGGTCCGACATATCTCGGGTTTAGTTTGCCCCGCTTAATGAATCGCACAACCCCTTTCCAAGGTGAGACCTTGAGCATAACCATATCTCTAACTTTGAATTCCATCGGCTTACGCTTTAAATTAGCGTAGCTCTTTTGTCGATCCTACGCAGCTTGAATTCTCTACTTGATCAGGACGATCTTCTCTGTGGTTTCCTGAATCATCTCGGGACCAGTAAGTTGAGCTTCGCCAACTTCTGCCCAGCACACAGGTGATCGACACTTTCGACCATATAGTGCCTCATACGGTGCGGCCTTTATGCTAGCGTGATAGCTGTTGTTATACGAGAATTCGACCAATGGTAAATGCTTAACCCAGCCCTTTCCAAAGTCGATCACGCAAGCACGTAGCATGTCCTCGAGAGTTTGGATAGTTCTCTCGCTCTGTCCGTCTGTTTGCGGATGGTATGCCGTACTCATATCTAGACTTGTACCCAAAGCTTTCTGAAATGTTCTCCAGAAATTTGACGTGAATTTCCCATCACGATCACAGATGATTGAAACAGGCATTCCGTGTCTTGTCACTATTCTATCCAAATACAACTTTGCCAATTTATCCAAAGGGTCAGTCTCCCTTATTGGTAAAAAGTGAGCAGATTTTGTAAGTCGATCCACAATCACCCAGATGGTGTCTAGACCTTGTGATGACTTAGGGAGTTTAGTGACAAAATCCATCGTGAAGGTATCACATTTTCCACACGGAATTTTGGGTTGGACCAGTAAAAAAAAAATACCCCCCCTGAGTGGCCTTTGATATGTTATTTTTGTGTTCGGCCTTGACCTTAGCACATGTCAAGTACTTGCTAACATATGTGGCGATGACAGCTTTCATGTTAGGCCACCAGTACAACTTTTTCATGTCCCGGTACATCTTTTTAGAACCTGGATGGATAGAGTACTTTAACTTGTGGGATTCGTGCATGATCACGGATCTCAAGTCGCCATAGCAAGGTAACCAACTCCTGCCGTTTAAACATAAAGTTCCATCGGCGCGTGGTTCCAACCTTTCCTTGGGTATATCAGTTCTGATCATACCGCCTACATCTTCTTTCTTTAGATTTTCTGGTTTCAAGGCTTCGATCTGTGCTGCCAGTATTTGTTTGGGAAGATCCAAGCTAATAGTCATAACTAAAGCTCGAACCCGCAACGGCTCATCCCGTTCTTTACGGCTCAAAGCATCTGCCACTACGTTTGCCTTGCCCGGGTGATAACGAATGTC
Source organism: Tanacetum coccineum (assembly GCA_026074375.1). NCBI lineage: Eukaryota > Viridiplantae > Streptophyta > Magnoliopsida > Asterales > Asteraceae > Tanacetum > Tanacetum coccineum. The sequence goes on along the minus strand of BQNB010021665.1, from coordinate 42,646 downwards.
ACAATCGTAATCACTTAGCAACTCTAGCCAGCGTCGTTGCCTCATGTTAACGCTTTTTGGTCATAATGTGTTGTAGGCTTTTTGTGTCAGTGAGACACGGGCACATCTGGTTCCGTATAGATAGTGTCTCCATATCTTTAGAGCAAATACTACCGAACCGAGTTCCAAATCATGAGTGGTGTAGTTTTTCTCATGAACTTTTAACTGTCGGGAGGCATAGGCAATCACCTTCTCCCTCTGCATTAACACAGCTCCTAAACCTTTGTGTGATGCATCGCAATAGACCACAAAGTCTTCGCTTCCTTCAGGTAAAGCCAGAATTGGCGCACTGCACAACTTCTGCTTTATCAACTGAAAAGCATTTTCTTCTTTCTCGCCCCAGTCGAACTTAATTCCTTTCTGAGTAAGCTTTGTCATTGACTTAGCGATCTTCGAGAATCCTTCGATAAATCTCCGGTAGTAACCAGCAAGGCCTAAGAATTGGCGGATTTCCGTAGGTGTCTTAGGAGATGCCCAATCCTTTATAGACTCTATCTTGGCTGGATCTACATGTATGCCTCGGCTATCAATGACATGACCGAGAAATTGTACCTTCGGAATCCAAAATTCGCATTTTGAAAATTTGGCGTACAGCTTCTCTTCCTTAAGCAATCCCAAAATTGCCTTAAGATGTTCTTCATGCTCTTTCTCGTCTTTTGAATAAATAAGTATGTCGTCAATGAAGACGATTACGAACTTATCTAAGTAATTCTTGCACACTCGGTTCATGAGGTCCATGAAAACTGAAGGTGCGTTCGTGAGTCCAAATGGCATAAATTGGAACTCGTAATGACCATACCGAGTTCTGAATGCCATCTTCAGAATATCTTGCTCCGCACCCTAAGCTGGTGATAACCCGATCTCAAATCTATCTTCGAATAGATATTGGATCCTTGAAGTTGATCAAACAAATCGTCGATCCTTGGGAGTGGATAACGATTCTTTACTGTCAGCTTATTCAACTCTCGGTAGTCGATGCACATTCTGAATGACCCATCCTTCTTTTTGACAAACAAGACCGGGGCTCCCCAAGGTGAGGAACTATGCCTTATGAATCCTTTATCGGAAAGCTCTTGTAATTGTTCTGATAATTCCTTCATTTCGGATGGAGCCAATTGATACGGTGCTCGAGCTACGGGCGCGACTCTTGGGATTATGTCGATTTGGAATTCCACTGGTCGAGCCGGAGGAAGACCTGGCAAGTCCTCGAGAAATACTTTAGGAAAATCTCGGACGATTGGTACGTCCTTTATTTATTGTCCTTCCGACTTGTCCTCCTCTTTCTTGGCGGATATCTGTGCTAAAAAGACCTGGCATCCTTTTGCCATGTACTCTTGAGCTTTTGAACATGAGATAACTATCAACCGAGATTCTCTCCCGTTGCTACTCTTGTTACCACAAAAAGTCAAAGTTTTATTCCCATAGGGAACTTGAACAAGTTTCTCATCGCACACGATCACGGCGTGACATCTTCTTAACCAGTCCATACAGACAATGACATCGAAACTACCCAGTTCTACGGGCATTAGATCTATGTTGAATGGATGGTCTAAGAAATTTAAAGTGCAACCTCGTAATAAATAGTGTCATCCCGACTAATTTCCCATCAGCTAATTCGACATCATAACAATTTTCTAATGGAGTTGGGGCGATGTTAATCAAGGAACTAAATGCAGTGGATATAAAGCTTCTATCGGCACCAGTGTCGAATAAGATAGATGCATAGTGGTTATTTAAGAGGCCTACCCGTGACGACATGCATCAGTGATTCCCGATGCCAATTTCCTCCTTTATACATCCCAAATGCATAAACCCCGCCTGTGCATCCATTACTCCATCCTATTCTTTAATTTATGACAATCCCTCTTGAAATGCCCCGTGCTCCACACTTAAAACAACATTTTTCATGGGAGCTGCCCCATTGCCTTTCTGAGTATTAGCAACATTTGTGTTACCAGTACCCCTGCAATCGCGAGCAAAATGCCCTACTTTGTTGCACTTGTGGCACTTCTGGGTGCACGGGCCATTGTGGTGAAGATGACACTTGGTGCACTTGGGCAAAGATCCCCCTATGCTTCGTATCGCCTGTCCCCATAATGTAGACCTTGGCGACATTCACTTCTCTTGTAGGTTGTTGCGGGAGACTCATGGTCGATATCGGATGAATCATCAGCCTTCCCTTTGTTGTTAGACTGCCCTTCTGCGTTAGGTCGTGGAGTTTCTGATCCATCATCGTTGTCCAACTCAATGAGTCTCATCAACTCTTGGGTCTGGCAGATTTAACGTTCCCAAAATGTTTGTCAGAAGTCCACTGATGTACTTGTCAACCTTCTCGGTTTTCGTTGGCAACAAACTTGGTACATATCAGGGTTATCTCTATGGAAACGTACATGTAGCTGGAACATTGTTCCCTTGACCTTAGGTCCACAGCTCGATTTCTAATTTCTTGATTTCACCCTGCGGACAATACTTGTCCGTCATCTTTTTCTTGAGTACTTCCCAAGTCATTGCATATGCCTCAAGACCTAAGGTTCTTATCTGACAATTCCACTAAGTCAAAGCAGCACCTAACAGAGTGCAGGTGGCAAACTTCACTTGATTCTCAATAGTACAACCACTAATATTGAAAACTGACTCCATCTTCTCAATCCACCGAGTCAAACCGACCACGCCTTCAGTCCCCTTGAAGTTCAAAGGTTGACACTTCATGAAGTCAGCGTAAAAACAAGGGCGCGCAGTTTGCACGTTCCTTCGGTTATCCTCGTGTGAACTGTGGCTTCCATCTCCATTGGTGGAGTTTCGCAAAAGAGCTTGGTCAATCATTGCTTGGATGGATTCTGGAGTCATGTTGTTTGGGTTGGTGTTGTTAACAGGGGTATTCGGTCCTCTTCTGGTCGTAGGTGCCATGATTTGTCTAGATCACAAAAGACATAACATGAGGTTATATGATAGAATATAATAATGTATAGATGAGATATCAACACAAGAGAGGTATATAGTATGACATAACACATCCATTTCATTCATAACCTTGAAAATTTTACATGAAATAGTTATCGGCTTTTTTTTCTATCTAATATTAAAATTATTTATTAAAAAAAAAAAATTAAAATAAATTTAAAAAATATTAACAACAAAAATACAATACAAAAGATCTAAGGCTATGTTAGCGGGGAAAACCCTAATACTTATACATCCTTACAATGACCTAGCAAGATAAAATAACATAAATCACTGGATGTGACTGTTAGCATCCCCAGAAGCATCCTGGTGATCTGGAATCCTAGCCTCTGGTCCTGGCTGTCTAGCTCTCCTCTGCTGCTCTCGCAGTGCTAACAACTCGGCCTGCGTGTCACTCATCTCTCGCCTCATGTCTCTAATGACTCGAAGAGTCTCTACCATCTGTGCCTGACGCCTAGGGTCAGTCTCTCGAAGCGCTGCTAACTCAGCCTGCTGCATTTGAAAGCGAGTCTCATGTACTTGATGTTGTGTCTGAATAAGAGTACCCTGCAGCTGTAGCTGTGTTTGGTGTGCCTAGAGATGGGTCTCATGTGCATACACATGATCACGATAGGTCTGAAGCTCCTGATGAGTCACTTGACTTAATCCTATCAAGTGAGCCTAAGCCTCTCGGGAAGTATAGGCCTCCTCCTCCACCATCCATACTGTCTCATGGAGAGTCATCCTATCCCCCATAAGTAAATCGACCCCTGCGAGTTCCCAATATCGACTCGCTGTGATTATACGAGACCTACAATCCCTGAGCTATCCTCTAGTAAGGCATACAAGTCAATGTGTATCATCTCATAAGCACAGCAAGCTCTGTGACCCTAGTATTGACTCTCCTATGGTCCATAGTTGCTATCTCAAGGAACTGCCCTCTGCCGATATCGACCCAAGTTATCCCTAATACCGTACCCAGAATCTCTAGTCCCTGTCGCCCTTCTCTTTAGCATCTACGTGCTGAACAAATCCATAATCCTATCCCCCAACCTTGGTAGGTCTAGCAGTAGAACTCTCCCCGCCCCTCGGTATCTAGAGCCTAGGGTGGACAAATACAACTCTCATTCGGGGTGGTTGCTCATCAGACACGGGAATATAAACACCTACGATCAATAGGTGTGTAATGTATAAGAGATGGTGGTAGTGGAGGTGATGGGTAATGCGGCAGTAACTCGTCAATAAGGCCTGAGTGGATGCTATCAGAAGTGTCTATTGGTTGGACACCCAGATGATGTAGTAGGTGATGGCAATAGGTGGTGGTGATGAATGTGCCGGTGGGGCATGCTCCTAACAAGGCGTCCCCTGTCAAGGGTGGTGATAGTAAATACTGTGGTGATGGTGATGGATAGTCATGGCCCAAGAAGTCATCCTCAACCTCTGCTCTGGTAGAAGGATAAGTGAAGTCGAGGCCGACGGTAATCTAGCCCCAATAGTAATTCCATGGAGGTCGTTGTATAACAGGCTTTTGTTCCCTTAGTGGAAAACAGGCTCTCATCAGTACAACCATAGCAGAGTCAGCCGAGCTAAGTGCTCCTCCTCCTCCTCTTCCTCCTCATCATCCTTATCCTCATCATTAGTGTCATCCCCAGATGAATCGCCGTCATCATCATCTCCATCATATTCCCCGTCCATAGGATAGTCGACCAGACCATCTTCTGTCTCATCATCCTCGTAATCCTCTGGATCCTCCTCGGGATCCGACTCAGTAACATATCCGGGTAACTCAGCAAGTTTGAATACAATTTGTGGTTTTTAATTTAAATAAGGTGAATCAACAGGAGGTAATGGCTGCTCCTCAGCTAGAAAATCATGGTCATCCTCCAATGGTATATACTCAGGGTATATAGGCTCTGGCACGTAGTCAGGATCCTGTGCCTGTACGAACATAGGCTCACGCTCATCCTCGTCCTGAGGAACTGGCGGTGTCTGTGGATCCTCTGGGCCTGGTATGTAATCCGGTGATGGTGGGGCTACTGGCTGTATCGGGAGTCCGTCGTATCCTAATACGATGACCCGTGGAATGCCTCCCTTAGATACCTCCTCATCATCGGCTCCCTAGAAGGCTCTGCCGGGCTCAGAGTCGGTGTAAACAGAAGTGTAGGTAACAGCAGATGTCGCAGAAGACATGATTACTGCAAAAGCTAAATAACCTATAAAGTATTACTTCTAGGAAAGATCGGTATGAATATGACCAATAAGCTTTAATTATAAGAGTGGTCTCCTAGTTATATCTATAAATTTATTTATAAGAGTCTATAGTAATATACCTAAATATTTATATACGCATATACAATCATGTAAGCACTTAGGGTTACTAAATGTTAAAAAGTGTGTATCATGTAGTCAATAGTGCTAGATGTAACAAGTAAAGCATGTATGTCCCTCGCAAATCCCATTGTGAAAACATTGTTTGAAAAATGGTTATAGTCCAGACAAAACTTTTGACCTGGTTCTCTATAACCTTGGCTCTAGATACCAATCTGTAACACCCCCAAATCTGGGTAGCAGCAGAATGTTGAATATCCGAGGGCGTTACTTCATAGATCAATAGCACAAGATATGAGAACGACCACTAAACGTGTCGTTTAAAAAGATACATTGGATTAACAAAATGCTTGTTCATTACATAAGCTCATGGCTTCAATGTTCGTCATATAAAGTAAAGATTTCGGTTTATAACAAATGTTCCCAAAATGTAATACGCCCAAATCTTTAGTACTGACTCTTTCCAAAGAGTGACCCCCAATGTATCTGAGCACCCCGTGCCTTATTGACCTGAGAAAACATGCTTAAAATATCAACATAAAGTTGGTGAATTCATAGGTTTATGTAAATCATTAATAGGACCGCAAGATTTCCAAGTGTATGATTAAGCAACAAATGCAAACATCATAAAAAGTAATTACGTTTTCCTAAGCTCATGACACTGAAGCTCGACATGTATGAATGCAATATAATGCCAATGAATGCCCGTGAATGATGTTCTAACCCGCAACATCCCAAATCCGACATGGTATACGTTCGTTCCCGGTGATAGCTAATCACCCGAACGGGGATTGTCAATCCCAAATAGATCTATTTATAGCATTCGCGCTCACAATCCAGTAATTGACAGTTCATGATACAGGGCTCAGTGGGTTATCGCTACTTAGGCAAACACGTAATCATTGTATAAAATGTACACTTGCGTCTAATTTGTAAAACAAGCATGTTCTCACCCCAAAGATGTAAATCATTTAAATAATTGTAAAACATGGGGCTATGAACTCACCTAGAAGTAGTCCCACGGGAGATAAAATATATACTCCAATAAGCAATGATCACACCGTCAAATACCTTTAAGTAAATACGGTCTAAGTCTTATCCACATATTAGGTACATGACTCAGTGTATAAAACTAAATTCACATTATAAGGTTATATATACTGTCATCACTTTATGTGGGTGCGCACATGAAATTGTATAATTACCATGCACTTGGGAAAACGTATAACTTTGTAATAATACTATATTTATTAATTCTGGTTAAACGAATAACAGATCGATTATAATTTGCCTGAATCGTTAAGTGTTTACACAATTCACTTTTGTTTACAAAACACCCTTAAGTTTCTTATAAATACAAAACAGTCCCTGGGTCTATCAATATATAACATTTTCATTTTAAACCCTTAAGTTTCAATAATTACACTTTTAGTCCTTCTACTTTACAAGGTTGAAATTTAGGTCCTTATAGTTTCATATCAGCCCCCTTATCTTTCTTAATGTTCAAAACATCCCCTAAACTTATTAAAATCTGAAAATGACAGTTTTAACCCTATAGTTTATAAATTGGCACTTTTAGTCCTCTGACTTGTAAAAATTGCATTTTAACTCCAATTAAATCCCAACAAGTGGCATTATGGTTTATTATGTCCCAATAAGCTGTAAAAACTGTCTCGACATTATAGATAAGCTCAACGAGCTTATTTTTAGCTTAATGGGCCTCATTAGGCCCGTTAAGGTCCATTATGTGTTTTAAAGGTCCAATCTAGTTTCAAAAAGTACAAAAACCCTTATTAAGATTATTTGGGTCTGTTAAGCTGAAAATAAGCTTGAGGAGCTTATTGGAGCTTATTTTGAGCTTATTAGGCCTATTGGGCCTAATAGAAACCCGAATAACCCCTTAAGCCTTTCAGCTAATTTATTTAGGGTCCATTAGTGTTACTTAAGCCCATTAAGCTCATTGAGCTTATGAGAGTTCATCAATAAGCTGCCTTGAGCTTATTGTGAGCTTATGGCTCGATTAGGGCTCGTTAGTGGGCTAGGAAGCCCGATAAGGGTCCGGTTTGGTTTACCCTTTAGGTTAGGGTTTTTATAAGTTCAATAAGCATACTAGCCTTTTAAATAAGCTCGTAAGTCTTAATAATAAGCTGTGGTCTTCAAAAAGGGGTGGCCTGTTGGGCCGGTTGGGTCCCATAGTAGGCCATTGGGTTATAAACGAGCCCATTAAAGGTCCCTTGGGCTTTTTATTTAGTTTTACGGCTTATACTTCCAATAAGCACTCGATAAGCCAAATAAGTCATGCTATATCACATGCATTCTTTTAATAAGGTCCTACGTTCGTTTCTAAGCCATGCCATAACATTTACACGTAGAGTTTACGTGGTGTTTTTATGTAGTTCGAGTATAAGTGTTTCATTTCCATGTACGTTTCCTTTATTGAGTCTAAAAGGCTAGTTTACGTCCTAGCTTATCTTACATTAACCCTTTTACTTGTATTAGCACCACACAAGGCAAATCAATGTATATACATCACTATGCCACGCATTGATCGAATACATCTTGTTCACACCTATGAGCATTGTTATTCGTATATATAACGTGACCTACACGACTAGACACCAAGTAACAACTATAACACTAAGTGTATAAGCTTGAACGTGACTTACAAAGAGTCCTAGAGATTTGTTTTAAGTGTTTGCAAGTAAGCAATGCGTTACACCAAACTTGTAATACTTCTCGATCTTCAAAGCTTGTAACACCTACAATTCTTAGCTCGTGTATCTTCCCTAAACGAGTAAGGGTCTTTAAGATTACTTGTGTTCTTGAAAGGGAAATGTGAGTCGCGTATGGTTCGGTTATTGATGTAGCTGAATGGAAAGGGAGAAATGAGGAAGGTTTTTCTTAGTGAGAGTGTTTAGAAGTTTTAGAAATGTATCTTGTGAACTTAGGAGTAGTAGTTATAGACAATTTTGTGCTAGTTACTCTCCTTATTCCTAACAAACCAAAAAGAGCCTAGTTAATTGTAATTATAGGGAATTCTAGTTTGTTGCAACCTTGTTTTATGTTAAACACTAAGTATATTTTTTAATTAGGGCATGAAGTACAAATTTAGTTTGATTCCTTGAAATCACAAAGATTTGTGTGTGGGTTCTTGTTTTACCGTGGCTAGAAGGGATCAAGGAACAAAAATGGTTATTAACCATTGGTTAATAAACTAGTAGGAGACCATTAGGACTAGCATTTATGGGAATTAAGATGTACAAGTACTTGCTAAGATCATTAGAGGATTTCTTAGCTAGAAAATCACTTAGGATGATTTCTATGTGGATTAACTCACCACATTCGGCCAACATTGAACATTTGTACAAGATTTGATTTAATTTTTTTGTGTTTAGGGCATTTAGAAGTGGGTATTGGTTTGAGTCTAGGTAAGTCTAGGTATTTCCGTGGTGTGTCTAAGTGTATTTTATTGCGAAACGTAAGTCATTTACGTGACCAATAGAAATAAGAATGAACAAATTTTTTTTGTTTAAAATTGTGGGGGTTTTTTTTTTTTTTTTAAAAAAATAATTTATCGTCCCTACTAATTATTAGACACTGTTCATGACGTAAACCTTAATTTATTTGGTGACCGTTTATGTTGAATGATTATTTCTAGTCTACGCGATTTAGCTTAAAAGTCAAATTAAAAGTAAACGCATATTGGACTAAAATAAATAATGATCATTAATAGAGTCGTACAATGACATGAAAATGAGAAATGTTATAGTCTACATTAATGGACTTTGTATCTCATTAGGAGTGCACATTAAGCAAGAGAAGAAATGAGATTTCTCCCGTAGTAATTTGACTACTTGCATCTCATCTAATAAGCTTTGAAAAGGTTCATATTTTTTTTTATTTTTTCAAGATGATAACGTGCTCCCATGTAATGCAATTATATGCTTTCATGTTTATCTTAATGCTCAACGTCTATTTGCTTAGCTATTGAATGCATGTCTATTGTAAAATCGTTTGCCTTTTACTAGAAATTTAGATAAAATATCTCTTAGTTTATCTATATAACACATGCTCCTAAGTGCTAAATGCTAACATATTTTACATGATGATTGCATTTAAAATTATCACATTTTGTATGCGTCATTTTACATGACTTACGTGTTAATTGTGCACCTATACTATGTTAGTTTAATGTATGACAATTAATATTTAAATGTCATATAGTCTTACACATTAATCTTGTTGATTATTGTGTTGATGCATGCTTAGATAAACTTGGATGCTTATATCTATATATCTTATTCATCTCGGTATACATTTTCTCACACTAGAATATTTTTCTTTGCGTCCGTGTCATAAATCTAAAAAGTCAAAAGAGTAGCAAAATGGTATTAATCTCTTAGAGTCTTCACTCACACACTCCTTTGATCATCATCTTGCTTTCTTCCAAATCATACACTCTTTCGTCAAGAAAAGGTTATGATACAAATCTAACGCTCCTCCAAGTAGGTTTGACAACTTAAATACTTCATCTGAAATATTCAAGTATCTTTAACTTGCGATCGCAAACGTTTAAGGTCATATCCGAAAATCCCTATTCAAGCCTTTTAACAACATAAGTTAAAACGCTCTCCTTTTCTCTTCGACGAAAAAATCCTTTCTCTTTTATGAAAGCATTCTTTCTCTTCAACGAAACATACTTTCTCTTTGACAAAAACATTTTATCTCTTCGACGAAACATTCTTTCTCTTCGACGAAAACATTCTTTCTTTCGACGAAAACATTCTTTCTCTTCTACGAAACATTCTTTCTCTTCGACGAAAACATTCTTTCTCTTCGAAGAAAACATTCTTTCTCTTTGACGAAAACACTCTTTGTCTTTCGATAACACCTCTTCCTTCTCACTCAACCACGCCTCTACAACCATAGAGATGGCTAATCTCTTTCCTCTACTATTTCCAGAGCTTGAATCACCTTCTTGGATTCCTTTTGAGAGAGAAAATAGGCAAACAAGCAGTTTTGATAATCTTTGTGATTTGTTCTCCCTCTCTTAATTAAGGTAACCCTAACCATAGCATGTTCATCAAAAATCTTGGTCATTCTCCTTGTTTGAATAGCTAAATTTAAGTCTCCAATGATTTGGTCTTTAGGATGATCTTTGTCAATTCTGGTTATGGGAATAGGACTGACATTCATGGTTGTTTCCAAGTTGTTGAGGTCAGCTTATGTACCCACATCTTCATCATCATATGCACTAGCAAAAGTTCTAGTGTTATCATCCAATGGAGACATATTTGGAACATCTGGAAGAGTAAATGCGTTTTTGAAAGGAGAAAATTGTTCAAATAGATGTTCCTCAGAAGTTTTAGCAGCATTGACTGGTGATGATGGAGCATCATTAGTAGTAGATGGTTCAGTAGTACTAACAGGTGTACTAACAGTATTAATACTATTAGTGCTGTTAGGATGTACAGACTTCTTTTTTCTTGTTGATAAGCCTTCACACCACTTCTGAGTCTTGTAACAGTCCTTCCCATCTTTATCTGAAGCTTCACTTCCATCCACTTCTCTAGGCTTCACTCCAACATCTTCTTCACTATCCTTAGGACCTTAAGAGATTAATGGATTAGTTGTACAGAAAGGTATCAGGATGTACTCTTGTCCAGGTTCTGTCTTCTTTTCAAGCTGAACCTACAACAATATTATCTCTAGTTCCGCAATATCATTAGTTTGATTTCCTGCAACAACTGGCACATAGTTCATAGATTTTGTCAAAGAATCAACATCAAAAAGCCAGTCTGGTCTATTTCCTGTCACATTAGGTCATTTCAAGAAATCTAGTGTTTAGAGGGTCTCTTCAACTATCCTGGTCCTCTTGTTAAATACTCTTATAGCCTTGCTAACCACAGAGTACCCAACAAAAAATCCCTCATCAGCTTTTCCATCAAACTTGCCTAGATGATCCCTGGTATTTAAGATGGTAACAGGACACCCAAAAGGTTTCATGAAGTCTATCAATGGGGTTCTTCCACGAATAAGTTCATAAGGTGTCTTGGTATGAGGCTTAATGACTAAGACCCTATTTAGCACATAGCAAAAACAGTATACTGCTTTAAGCCTCAAAGGTTGGTTGCAACTTAAGACAACTAACTAAGTTCTTGTAGCCTCTATCAGTGTTCTATTCCTCCTCTCAGCAACACCATTCTGCTGAGGAGTCCTAGCAACACTGAATTCCCTCTTAATACCCTTCATTTCACAGAACTGATTCATTACACTATTTTTGAACTCAGTTCCATTGTCACTTCTGATAACTTTTACTTTGTAGCTAGTAGATTTACTATTTCAGTGTATGAAGGTCGTTTATATCCCAGCTTGTCTTCATCCTTAGTGGCCAAAAAGAATACCCAAGAAAATCTACTAAAGTCATCAGTGACAACTAGGCAATAAGACTTTTTCATTAAACTCTTAACATTTGTAGGACCAAATAGGTCCATATGAAGCATATGTAAGGGTTTGCTGATTGAGTTCACAAGTTTGGCCTTACAGGAGGCTTTGTGTTGCTTTCCTTTCTGACAAGCAACACAAGAATGGTCATTTTCAAAAATCTTTGAAGGCAAACCTCTAACAAGGTTTCCCCTCACAAGTTTGTTCATGTTTTTAAAGTTTATGTGACCAAGCCTCCTATGCCATAAATTGGATTCATCAATTGTGGCCTTAGCAAAGAGGCAAGTTAAACCTTTAGTGGGAACAACACTCTTTAGGTCAACACTGTAAATGTTATCCTTTCTTGGAACTCTCAGCAAGACTTGACTTTCATCAAGTAGCTTAAAGTCAGAAGATAAGACAAGACATTCAGTGTCAGTAAAAAGAACATTATTCTTTTTGTCACATATTTGTGACACACTAAACAAGTTATACTTAAGCTCCTTACAAAAGTACACATTATCAAAATCCAATGTTCCTGTTTTGATTTTACCTTTTCCAGAAATTCTACCTTTACCATCTCCAAAGGAAACAAAACCACCATCATAATCTTCATATTCAGTAAGATAGCATTTGTTTCCAGTCATGTGCCTTGAGCAACCACTGTCAATAACTCCTTTTTCCTTGTACTCCTTCTGTTGTGGGTTGCCCTGCACATAAAATAAGAGAATTAGACTCTTTTGGGGATCCAAGCCATTATAGACTTGGATCTGCCTCGTGCATCAATGTAAGAATATTTCTTGAAAGTATTTGATGCACAACTGTTTTTGGATTTCCAAACCCAGCATGCTGAGGCCTTAACAGCATTAACCCCTTTTCCCTTGTTTCTACTTACTACTGCTCTATCCCTAGCAGTAGTATCTTTTACCATGACAGTATTAACCTTTTTATTGAAAATACTATTTTTGTATTCAGAATACTTGTTAAATGGCCTTGTGACTTATAAATATCCCTTTTTGAAAGCATTTTTTATTGTTCTAGGATGATTCACAGTTGGTTTTGAGCTAGCAATATTAATTGGTCTGACAGCAGTATTAACACTTGCACTAGAAGTATTAATTTTGCCAAACTTGGTTAATACTGCTTGTGGAATAAATCTTCTATTAAGGTGAGGGTGAGTCATTTTATTAGCAAAGTTCTTGTGATTCACCCTACTTGTGTTGTTCCACACTGGTCTTATTACCTTTTTATCACACACATAATGAAGATGCTCAAAAGTACCACAAACAAAACAAGCTTAATTAATCATTTTAAAGTCACTTCCTAGTCTTTGGGACATAAGATTGTTCTAGTTTCTTTGGTTCCTTCTAGGATAGTGTTTGTTTTGTTTAGGTGTTTCCCTAGCAGACTTTACAATTTTTTTTAGTGCTAGGTCTAACAGTTTTATTTTCAACATTAGGTATAAATTCTACCTCACTATCATCATCGAAATTCCAATCCTCAATGACTGGAGGTCTAAAGCTGTTCATCCTAACAGTTTTAGGTTCTACTGCATCACTATTTTTTACATCAGCAGACTTATGATTTGACTCAACTGTCTTAACATTACTAGGTGTAACAATAGTAGTAACATCTATATTTTCACTTTCAACTCTTTCATCAATAAACGTTAGATCAAGTTTAAAGGGAATAAAGTTCCTTGTAAAAGGTGGGGGAACTGCATGATATCCCTTATCAGATCTGGACTTATTATTCTCTTGATTTTCTAACATCTCAAATGAATTCACAAAGCTTTCTACTACAGGAGAAGCTGCAGTAGAAGAAGCTGCATTATATCCTAGTCCAGTTTTAAATTTGTCAATAACTTGACTTTCCAACAAATTATTCAAAGATTTAGATGAATTTTGAAACTTCTCTAATGTTAGTTTTAAATCATCTCTTTTTTTTTTGCTTTTTCCTATTTCTTTTTGTTTTCAACTAAAGCAGTGTCTCTTAGTTTGACTTCAAGTTTTAAAACATTAATGCTTTCTTCAAAGACAGCCTCATTTTTCTTATAGTGAGCTAGTCTAGCTTCTACTGATTCTAAACCTGCTTTATAAGATACTAAATTAAATTGAGACCTTTTGTAATATGAAGAAAAACTATCATATTGTTCTTTGAGAGTAGCATAAGCTTTTACACATGATTTAGAACAAGAATCTACCTCATAATCTGAACTGGAAGAACTTCCTAAAGATGTATGTGCCATCAATGCAAAGTTTGTAGGATGCTCTTCCTTAGCTTGGTAGCTCCAATCGTACCCTCCAATTCCATCTTGAGCAACCAAGGCATTTTTAGTGGGAGTTTCCACTGTCATAGTTCTTCTATTATTCTCTCTTCCTTTGTTTTCCTGATTTCTAGGAACTCTACATTCTCTTGCAAAGTGACCATATTTATGACAATTGTAGCACTCCACTATAGACCTATCAAATCTAACTCTTTGACCATTTACATCCAGCTTCCTACCTGTTCTCTTGATGAATCTCCTAGCTCTAATTGTCAGCATGGCTATCTCCTATTGTAAATCCATTTCTTCTAGATCATCAGGATCAATTTGTTCTAGATCCTCTTGTGCAAGTTGAGGAGAATTAGGCTGACTAACTAGGAAAGCACAGATCACAACATCACTAAGGTTATCTCCAAATGCATGATTACTTTGAGTATGAGCAGCACTAACTTCATAAGCAGTGTTATCTGCTTCATTTGTGCTGCTATTGCTGTTAGTGCTGTTGGAGGACACAAAAGTCACATTTTGTGGATTTCGACTTGTACTTGATGATCCTGAGATTTCAGGTTCATATATCTTCAAGTTGTTGTATAAGTCATCTAAACTGATGGTCTCTATTTCTTGTTTGTTCCTCCAGATCAAAGCATGAGTCTTCCACTCAGATGGAAGACTTCTTAATAGTTTTAAGTTCATGTCCTCTTATGTAATAACTTCTCCTTGAATCTCCAACTGACTAATAAGTTTTTGCAACCTATCAAAAGTTTGATCCATTGTCTCTAAACTTAATCCTGCAAAGTTCTCATATTGTTGCTTGAGAAGAGTTCTCTGAACTTTCTTGGATTCCTTGTTTCCTCCATACATCTTCTCAATGGCTTCCATGAGTAATTTTGCATCTTTATATGAATGGAACTTTAGTTGATCCTTATTTGGGAGTGTCATTAATAGAGTTCCTCTAGCTTTCATCTCATTCCTCCTGTACTGCTTTTCTTCTGCAGTAGTAGGTTCATATTCCTGCTCAGTTTCTCCAACAGTTCTCTTCAGCACTTTGTTACCATTTTTAATTACTTCCCAAAGGGAGTAATCACTCATGAGAAAGTATTATTCTATCCTCATTAACTAGAGATCATAATCCCTTGGGTTGAGGATAGGGAGTTTTGCAGTCAAAGTTGTAGAAGAAGTTCCTGCCTCTATCTTATCACTGAATAGATCTTGTATGTGTTGTTGGTTTCTTCTTATTCAAAGCTTCACAATGAGCTCTGATACTACTTGTTGTTCCCAATGAATAGATCTTTAACTCCTTAGCTTGATGAAAGGTTTAGTATCCTTGGATAAATCCAAAGGTCCTAAGAATGAAACTTTGAGTGTATGATATAAACTATGCAAAATCTAGTTTATATCACTAAGAAGAATAACAGTAATGAATGTTTAACACACAAAAATATAACCAAAACAATAAGCTCCAATATATTAATATGAACACTCTTTGACAGTGTTAGGGTTTACAATCTTGAAGCTATGAAAAACTATGAAAGACTGATATATATTGATCTATGCCTTAGGGTTCCTTTTATACACCAAGGAAACCCTAATGGGCTTACAAAATGCATATAATGATAATGCATATCTATTCCTAATTTAACTCATGCATATCATAATAGCAGTACTAACTATACAAGACTAATAACACTAACTATTAACTAACAATACTAACTATATTGGCAGTACTAACAATGTACTGGCATCACTAACTATTATAGCTAGCAGTACTAATAACTTAGACTACTTTCTTTAAACTTCAACAGCAGCACAATCTTGAACCAGCAGTATTAACTTCCAAAACTAACAGTAGTAACTTCAGAAGCCTTCAATTCCCAACACCGGTTTTTAAGAACCAAATTCAAACATTTAAAATAAATTGTTTAGATTAATTCGCGTCAGTTTTGAGTCATATGATTGTAACAATTAATTACAGGTTTTTATGTAGTGCTTTCTTCGGATTTACCTAATAAAATTGCGTACAGGAAGTTTCTCATTAAAAACAAAGAAGAATTTTTCACAGACGCTGGAGACGGCATCGGGATTAACACCCGACGGCGTCGCGTCTCCAGGAATGTAAAAATTCAAATTTTTTTAGTATTTCTGAAAAATAAAATGTGCAATATTTAAAATTTGTAATTCTTTTGTAAACCTGCATAAACCTATAATTACATCATTACTCTCATCCTATCTTTACTGATTTCATAGAGTTAAAACCCTAAATTCTCATTATATTTATATCTATCCCGTCGATTTTATGCGTGGTGTAGTTGTCTTTGTCTTTAATTACAGGTTATATTTGACGAGAAGAAGCTTAAAAGTTCTTAGGAAGTTTTATTGGATGATTCTTAGAGGACGATTTAACCAGTTATCTCATGTTTCTTCTCTATTATTGAGCAAACCAGGGGAGTACTAGTTTCTTTTTGTTTTCCTTTTATTTGTTTTTACGGGTACTTCTATAGAACATTGGGAACAATGTTCAACTTAAGTGTAGGAGGAAATAAGCCTTAGAAACTATTCCTTCAATTTCCATTTGCTTGTTCCTTAAAATGAGGGGTAATTTTAAAAAAAAATTTCGAAACATAGCATTGAATTAAAAGGTAAAATTGACCAAAATGTTAGTTTTTTAGGACCATTTATGACGAAAACGAGTATTAATAGCTTCTCATGGGATAGGGAATGTGTATGGACCTAGCATCAAAACCCTCAAAATTCTACCCTAAAAATGTGAGGTTCGCCGTTAGATCTTTAGGAATTCGGGTATCCATTATTGATACCCAAGATAGTTCATACCTTTAGCTTTCTCTAGTTAAGGTTCGAATGCAGTCATATGTGTCTTATTCCGTCATACGATGTGTAGTTTTAGGTCTTTGTCAACTTTTCTAGAGCCTTGGTATCGGTATTCAATTATATGAGTGTTTCAGTTAGTATATTAAATTCTAGAAATTGTCTTTGTGATGCATCCAAGACGCATAGCGAGTATTAGGATTTGTTAGATAAGAGGCACTAAGATTAACCTATATTTTAAACATGTAATTGTTATTATGGTGACCTCGATCATATAACTATCCCACACCCTTGTCATGCACTCATTTTTAGTACAGGATACCTAGTACAACCCTCCGAGCCTATCCTTTTTCATGGTTTTCCTAATTTTCTGGTTAAGCCAGATTATTAATGAAGAACATTGTCACCCATAAACCAATTGTTACACCCAAATCGCCTTAGCCTACGTTGTATGTACTCGATTTTATTATTTGCTGGTTTTTAACCCAAGTTAATTATTGAGTACACGGTTGCTAAGTCCTTATCCTTGTAAATACAGTTTTAGGACGATTGGGATTCATGGTAGTATTCATCTTATGAAGAATTGGGGAAGAAGTAATTTATTACCCCCAATAGAGCTCAATAAGCTCCATGTTATTTTGATCCACCTCAAATCCGGTCATTAGTTAGATTGTAAATAATCAAGTATGTAAAAGTTCAAATGTAGAGGTGTATCTATAAACCCCCATGATGTATTATATGTTTAAGCAATGGCAGGACAAAAGTGTACCAAAAAATGTATATAAAAAAGTGAGAAAAAAATATACGGGTTGCCATTTGCTTATGTTTATATTAAAGTCAAGAAAAGAAAAAGAAAGAGATTGGTGTAGAGTTTGTACATTTTGTCCGAGTCTTTGGATTAGCAACCAAACTAACGTGTATTCTTATAAATAATTAGCTAACCCTTCCACTCCAAATTCACCCAAAGTCACCACCCAAATGTATCCCATCCGTTTCCGTTTCCATTAATGTTATCTTACACCTACACCCTACAACCCTTTAAAAGACCTCTTTGACAGTAATGAATAATGCTTGCGCTTAGCGGTGGGGGTTTTGATTCTTTACCAAGCCTATGGTAATTTATATGCTATGACTGGTAATGAGTGTTGATTTTCCGTTTCCCTGTTATGTTATAACTTATTAAACACCCGAGTGAAAGAGAAAATCCCAAACACTTATGCGAGGTGCTAGTATATACTTTCCATACTTTTAATTACGAGGTCTAAAAAATGATGTTGTAAAATACTTTTAAAGATTAAGTTAAATGACCCTCATATTGCTATTGTTTAGGTAGAAAAGCTCATTTGCTTGAGGAAAAGCAAATCCCAAGTGTAGGGGTATTTGATGAGGTGTTATTTTATATACTATTTCAAGGTCATTTAACCCCCTAAATCATGCAAATATGCCCAGATTACGTGCTTAATCGTTTGTTTTCAGGTTTTTTGACTTGAAGGGCTTCTTTCGTAGGAAATATCATGACTTGGGCTCAGTTGGGAGATGGAAACGGTCTAGTTTTGGTCTAACCATTATCTCGAGAAGATTGGTTGAATTTTTGTGGGAATAAGTGGCTAGAGACAGCGTCGTAAGCATAAAGCGACGCCATCGTGGTCTATCTAGTGATGGCGTTGGGAATTTGGCGACGGCGTCAGGACGTGGCCGACTTAAAGAAGATCTTGAATCATCTACGTAGCAACGGCGTCAGGATCAAAAAGCGAAGCCGTCGCGTCGATATCTCTATAAATATAAATCTGTTTTTAGGGTTTTAGTGTGTAACTTTTGGGATAACTTTGTATAAACCTAGGGAGATGAACCCTAGTCGTTTTAGGAGCTTTATAAGTCGTTTTTAGGGCCTCAAAACCATATTGTACTACCTTGAATACATGTTTTAATCAAGTAAGGTTATTTATCATTAATCATTCAATATGTCTATATGTTGTTTGATTGATTTATCTTCTTGCTTTCTTTATAACATGTGAGGCTATACCCTCTTTCTTTATCTATGATTGCATTGAAATTAGATTGATAGATCTTTTGATGTTGCTTTTTTGTTGATGCGTGTGGCGTTAGGTTTAGAAAAACAACTTATTGTCTTTATTCGCTGTTGTATGTCTAGGGAACGCGAGTTGTGTAGACAGGATAACCATCGGTAACAGTCTTCATCACTACCTTATCCCATTTATGTTGATCCTTCACGTTATTTTCATATGCATTGAATATTACTCTTAGGGGCCTTGTATATCTTCATTACTACGTTATTGTGCTCGCTCTTAACATTATATTAAATAGACGGCGGGTTCGTGTAATCCGTTCATGACCTAGGAAATACTTACACAGATCATCACAAGTGTGACAAAGCAATGGATCTAGGAGAACCAATCTGAGGAGTAGTGCATGATTAGGTAAATACATTTGCTTATCATAAAGTTACCACTAGTAGTCTAGATATTAATTAGTTTAGTAATTAGTTAAACAAACCAACCTCTCAAACCATAGATTTACCTGCTTTATAATAAATATAAAAACATAAAAAGATTCTTCTCTCAACCCCTAAAATTCTGTTAGACCGTGATCAAGCCTTCCTAACCTATTCCCCTAGAGAACGATAACAACCCTCGAGTCTTGCATATACTACACTGCAACGATTAGGTACACTGCCTAGGGGATTGTAAAACTTCTTGTGAAGTCTTCGCAACCCTCACATCAATAGACTTCATGAGACCATTCCCCTCATCAAATGGAAACAAATACATCCTAGTAACTATCGATTATGTGTCAAAATGGATGGAGGCTCAAGCCCTTCCCGCTAGTGATGCTTGAAACATAATGAACTTCCTCAAAAGATTATTCACGTGATTTGGAATACCGAAGGATTTGATTAGTGATAGGGGTAATCACTTTTGTAACTACCACATGGAGCGAGCAATGAGAAGGTATGGAGTGGTTCACCGATTTTCCATCGCCTCCCACCCTCAAACAAAAGGGCAGGTCAAAAATACAAATCAGGCAATAAAGCGTATTCTCAAAAAAACCATCAAAAACAACAAGAAAGAATGGTCCCATAAATTAGATGATGCATTATGGGCATTTCGAACAGCGTTTAAAACCCCTTTAGGAACAACCCCATTTAGGATAATCTACGGCAAGGCATGACATCTTTTAGTCAAACTCGAGCACAAAGCCTACTGGGCCATTGAGAACTGCAACATGGACCTTATAAAAGCTAGAGCAAACATGTTGTTACAGATTAATGAGCTAGAAGAGATGAGGCTCGGTGCTTATGAATCCTCCATCTCTTATAAGGAAAGGACAAAAAGGTGGCACGATAAAAGGATAAAGACGTCGACTAAATAAGAAAAAGGCGATAAGGCACTTTTCTTCAATTCACGCCTAAGGTTGTTCCCCGGGAAGCTAAAGTCAAGGTGGTACAGACCATTTTATGTAAGCAAAGACATGAAAAATAGTGCAATTGAGCTTTACGATGAAGATGGGAATGAATTCATCGTAAATAAACAACGGGTGAAACCAAATCAAAAGGACGTATTGGATGCTGATAGAAATGATGATATCACACTTGAAGATGAAGAAGAAGTCACATAAGGATGTATGACTCCGAGTCTAGCTACAAGACTCGTAAATAAAGAAAATCGCTTCTTGGGAGGCAACCCAATGTTTATTTTCTAGCATTTAGGAGTGTCGTGTGTTTTAATTCTTCTCGTTTATTCTTTTATGTTTGAATCAATTTTGTAATCATGCTTTCCTTTGTTTTTAACTTCGTCTTATTGACAATCAAAGGTATTTTGCATTAAATAAGTGTAGGAGAAAATATCCGATTTTTAAAAACCAATTCAAACATATTAAATAAATTGTTTAGATTAATTCGCATAAGTTTTGAGTCATATAACGGATGATTAATCCGAGGTTATTATGCGTGTTTTCAAGGATATTCATAACGTAAAAAAATGCTGTGCAGCATTCTTTTTCAAGAAAAAACGAAGAAAAATATTTCAGATGGAGACGGCGTTAGCCCCTGCATGTGAAAATATCCAATAAATTTTCAATTATTTTCGAAAAATAAATTGTACAATATCTAAAATTTGTAATTATCTTGTAAACCTGCAGAAACCTATGATCACATCACCACTTTCATCCTATCTTTACTGCTTAAATAGAGTCAAACCTTAAAATCTCGTTGTATATATATCTATCCTGCCGATTTTTTGCTTGGTGTAGTTGTCTTTGTCTTTGATTACAGGTTATATTTGATGAGAAGAACCTTGAAAGTTTTAGGAAGTTTAATTAGCCATTCTTGACGGACGATCAACCAGTTATCGCTTGTTTTTCTTTATTATTGAGCAAACCCAAGGGTTATTAGTAAGTACATAGTTCTTTTTTACTTGTTTCTTTTTCCCTTTATTCCGTTTATACGGGTATTTCTAAAGAACATTGGGAAATGTTCAACTAACTGTAGGGGGGGAATAAGCCTTAGGAAGCTATTACTTCAATTGCCATTTGCTTTGTTCTAAACTGATAGGTAATAATAGAAAAACATAGATAAAAGGTAATTTTTACCCCGAATTTAAATTTTTTTATGGACATATACCGATTGAAAAAGAGTATTAATCCGTCCCTCTCATGGATAAGAATTTATATGACTAGCTCAAAAAACCCTAAAATTCCACCCAAAAATGTGAGGTTGCCTATCTTTAGGAATTCAGGTCTCCATTTTTGATACCCAAGATAATTTAGACCTTTAGCTTGTTCAAGTTAAGGTTCGAATGCAGTCATATGTGTCTATTTGTCATTAGGAGGTGTAACTATTGTTAGCGATTATGAAAATCCATGTAAAAAGAACTCGGTCATCCCCGTTGTTTAATCTAGCATGGTTTGCTCGTAGTTTAGTATTAATCGTTTAGTTAAAGTGACGAACTTATGGTTGTTGGGCGGGTTTTACCACTTGTAAGCCTTACATAGCCCTGAGGGCATGCCAGACACATGTATTTATACCCCTTTCCAGCCATGGGAAGGGGTTGGATGTTCATTTTATTACAAACACACACTAAGTGATTTTCTCTCTCTAGAACTCCCACTTTCTCTCTCTACAAATCGGCCAACCCAATCTCCCATGCTTGTGTTATGAGATTCAATATACTACAATTGGTATCAGAGCCCATGGGATGATTAGATAGATTGTGTGTGCGTTTTCTTGGTTAGTTTAGATCAAAAGTTTGGTTTTTGAAGGTTTATGGTCTTTTTCTTGACACTCTTTGATTCTCACATTTGTGATGTTAAAGTTAGTGTTTTTATAGTTGTTATAACCTTCTAGGATCAAGTTGTACAAAAGAAACCAAGCAAAAACATTCAAAAGGGTGATTTTTAGGTGTTTTTAGGTGAAAAAGTTTGTATTTTTCTTCACTGCGTTTTGCCTCTCTAAGACATTCTTGGTTGCGTTTTGTCAGAAAAAGTACACTGCGTTTTGTCGTTTTGGTAAAGGACAACTGTACTACATTTTGTCTTATTATATGTTGCATTTTGCTCTTGCGTTTTGGTTAGTGAAGACTGCGTTTTGCTTCAAGATTTGGTTGCGTTTTGCCTCAAGACCACTGCGTTTTGCCTCAAGACCGCTGCGTTTTGCCTCAAGACCACTGCATTTTGCCTCAAGACCACTGCGTTTTGCCTCAAGACCACTGAGTTTTGTTTCAAGACCATCATTGCGTTTTGGTAGAAAGAAACTCTGGCAAAATATTTCTTCTTCACTGCGTTTTGTCTAAGCTTCTTCACTGCGATTTGTCTAAGCTTCTTCACTGAGATTTGTCTAAGCTTCTTCACTGAGATTTGTCTAAGCTTCTTCACTGAGATTTTAGATCTACACTGCGTTTTGCCCTAAAGTTTCAGTATCTTATTTACGTTAACTTATTTCAACCAAACCAAATCACAATCAAACAACGTATCACCTAATCCAACAAACAATCATCACTTTTAACATACAATCACTAATCATTGTACCGATCCAACGATTATCATAACACAATCAATTAGTTGTGTCTAATGCTTTCGATGACATTCAAGAGAGAGAATTGCATCAGTTGCAACATATGCAACACAAAGCAAAGGAAAGTTGCATGAAATCTTTTCGACTACTTCAATCACATCTCCGGTTGCTTTCATTACAATGATATAAAAATCTATGGATGTCTCGAACGGGAATTTAAACACTCTTTGAACAAGATGTTCCGACTTTCAAGGCATAATGTTATAAAACTTGGGATCATACTAGGAAAAAGCAACTTGAAAGATGAATTTTAAGGAGATAGATCCATGGCTGCCTTTTGTGTGATCAATAAACAATTTTAGATGTTCATCGACTCGCAATTCACTTGGGATTATGACAGTCAAATGACAGAAAAGTATTTTGCTGAATATACTAGAATTGAAGTTAAACAGTTTAGAGAAACACTACTCCTACACATGGGTAATGTTAAGAAGTCTCTTGCTGAAAGAACACGTCATAAAAGACAGTATGATAGAAGGATTGAATGAAGGAAGATGCCAGTTAAGGAAAGAAGTAAGGTTGTTTCGAGTAAAGCATTGGATGCTAGTTTAGTTGTTATAGAATGCAGTGGGACAAAGTCAGATGAGCATATTACAAGCAGCAGTTCAGGGACTTATATCACACATGTTGTGGATGCAGATATTAGACCAGTAAATGAAAGTTGCCCATTTGTTGAGGTATAATTGATGGACTCAATCTATAATGTCCTTGCTAATGAACAACAGCATATTGAGCAATCTGAACCCATATATGACACATATTTGTTAGAAAAGGTTGATAGCAATACCACTCCTGATTCAACAAATATGTGTCATAGGGGAGGAGAGATTGACCAAGATGCTGAACAATATAAAGTAAAAGTCCTTTGCTTAAAGCTGAGCTTGTCAGATCAAAAGAAATGATTGAAAAAGAAAACGTATAATGACCTTCACGCAGGTTTTTATTACTTGAAAAAACATTGTATTTCACTTGAAATTTCAATACAACAAAAGGAAGAAAGTTTTCAAAGTAACAAACCATGTAAGAATCAGGATTCTCCTGAGTTTTGTGAATTTTTTGAGATAAATGATTTGAAAGCTCAGCTACAGGCCAAAACCATACTAATTTGCAACTTGAAGAATCAAATTAAATTGTGTGAAGGATTGCAAGAAATGGAAGCCAAGGGTAAACCAAGAAATTGATGTTTTGGAGGGAAAACAATAAACATTGAATAGAAAGTATGTGTGGGCATAAATTACTTGCAAGAGAATGTAGTAGTTAATCAGGAAATAAGCATTTAAAACAGACTTACAAGAACTTTATGATTATATCAACAAGGACCGAATTCAGAACGAAGCCGATCTATATGACTCATGATGCTCACGTAAATAGTAGATGGTTGAAAATGCTGATTTAAAAGCTCAGATTCAGGAAAAGGTTTTTGCAATTGCTGCTTTGAAAAACGAATTAAGAAAGTTAAAAGGAAATAGTGTGGATACTAAGTTTTCAAAACCATCAATCTTGGGGAAACCACTTTTACAATCACTCAGAAACCAATCAGTTGTTAAACAGCCGATTGCGTTTAAATCTGAACGATACTAACTTTTCAAACCTACGTTTACCTCCAAGTTGATGTGAATAACGTTTTGTCAAAACCAGTCACTCTTCATTATTTGCCTAACGTTCGAGACTATGTGTTTCAAAACTCATCATGTTGATTGCACTGCTCATTTAGGAATAGTAAGAAGACACCGTATGGGTCAAATGATAGGGCTCATAATTCACTATCTAGAGGAAGTTAGGAATAGGCAACTACGAAAGAAATAGGATTTCAAAACCTAGTGTGATGCATAATATAGGTCTAAAAAACATACTCATGGTAGCAAACCAAATCCTAGGAGCAACAATCAAAATATTAGGAAGTTTGCTTGTAACTAAAGTAGTGTGGAATGTCAAATTGTCCGCGCTTGTGTCGCTAGTAGATCACTCTAGGAAGTCTAGTTCTTTTTTTGACTCTAAACACTTTGTTTGCTCAACGTGTCATAAATGTGTCTTTAATGCAAATCATGATAATTGTATAACAAAATTCCTGAAAGAGGTAAATTCACGTGCTAAGGTTCAATCCCCTAAGACTATAAACATCAACAAACCTGTTGAACCAAAGAGTCATACTCAAAATCCTGGTAGGCAGATTGCTAAAGGACAAAGGTTTTCTCCCAAGAAGTCTTCCGCTATGCATGAGAAACCAAACACTCCTAGATCTTGTCTTAGGTGGACACTGACTGGTAGAATTTT
Source organism: Tanacetum coccineum (assembly GCA_026074375.1). Lineage (NCBI taxonomy): Eukaryota > Viridiplantae > Streptophyta > Magnoliopsida > Asterales > Asteraceae > Tanacetum > Tanacetum coccineum. The sequence goes on along the minus strand of BQNB010021665.1, from coordinate 17,465 downwards.
CAAGATTGCTGGTCTTAGGTGGATACCTACTGGAAAGATGTTCACCGATAACACAACCAAAGTTGACAGTGAACCTCCAAATGGTTCAAATGATGATATCACTAACCCATTATGGGAATGCGATCAATCTTAATGTCAGTGCACGGGTCCTATAACTTAAGTGCTGGTAATCTTGTAATCTTATAAAGGAAATACGACTCTAAGTTTGGTTATGAAAAGACTTGATATTCATAAACCAGTGGTTCAAGGTTTCAAATTGATGCTCAATAAACAATGAGTTATGATTACACACCAGTTCAGGCCTCTCTCTTCAATGACAAATGACGTTTGAACACTGCAGTTCAAGCCTCGGACCTCAATGTCATCAAATGACGTCTGTTTACATCAGTTCAGGCCTCGTTCTTCAACGACAAATGGCGTCTGCTGACAACTCTTCAGGCCCCGTTCCTTAAAGAAAAGAAAGGTGTACGCTTAAGTGCGCTTTATCTTTAGAAGAAGAGAAATCTTCTTGTTTCTGACCATTCTTATCAACATGATTCATGATTTTTCCATGCTCGTTTGGTTATTAAGTGGATCAACGTACCTTGGATTGTATTGTTATTCACTTGTTCAATCAAAAATCACAACCTCATATGCAATTTTTGAGGGGGAGAAGTGTGAATCAACTACATGTTGATTGATGTTTGAAAATGGTTCCTATGGCTCCTGAACACATCAGTCCAGGACTCGGGCATCAACTTATGACTCATGGAACAATCAGTTTAGGACTCGTACCACAACCTCCTTCTCCAACACCTGATGTTCCACCAACAAAGAATGATTGGGATTCGGTATTTTGCCCTATGTTTGATGAGTACTTTAATCCTTCACCAAGTGTTGCTCAACCTGTTCTTGTAGCTGTTGTTCAAGAACCTGTTGTTTCAACCGGTACACCTTCATCAACGAGAATTGATCATGATACACCTTACAGTACCTCACAAATCACTCAGAAGAACAATCTCATGTTATTCCTATAAGTGTATTGTAGAAGATGATCAATGGTATTGAAGTTGCACACCAGCGGAAATGATCTGTAATTTGGTCTTCCAATTCCAGAACTTAGTTCTGAAGAATCCTCTTCCCGAATTGTTATCCCAACCAACGTGCATTCAGTAAATCAACCACAAGAGCACATCGAAAAATAGACCAAGGATCATCCGCTTGACAAGATTATTGGTAGTGATCCTTCAGACGGTGGTATCCACAAGAACTCCCTCCCCCCCAACTACAACGAAAAGCCCTGTTCTGCTACTATGATGCTCTCCTCTCTTCAAGTGAACACAAAATTTATAAAAAACGCACTCATTAACCAAATCCTGTTGGATTGATGCCATGAAGAGCTCCATGAGTTTGAACATTTGGAGATTTGGAAGCTAGTACCTCGTCCAGATCAAGTGATGATTTTTACCTTGAAGTGGATTTTATAAGTGAATGAATAAATTGCATGAATGGGAGGTGTTCTGTATAATTGAGGCAAATCAAGGAGCAAAAGGAAAATGGAGTGGTTGAGCTTTACTTCGTCGGTACAGAATTTCAGATTGCAGATATTTTCTCCAAACCTTAGGACAAGGAAAAATTGATATGTCTCATGTGAAAAGGTTGGAATGCAAAGCATGTCTCCGGAAACGATGAAAAAGCTGGTGGATGAAACTGAAGAGTTATGGTGGTATCCCTTCATGTATCATATGTAAATATATAAAACAAAAAAAAAAACAAAAAGATTTTCATTTTTTTATAAAAAACTTTTCAAAAAACAAAATACTAAAATAACAAAATTTGAACATACCAAAAATATGTTTTTTCATGACATGTCGTATGGCATCTATATATTTTCGGGTTGTTCGGAAATGTATTCAATAATTGACACGGGACTGTAATTAAAGTTCGAACAGAAGTTTCAAATGTTTTTCAAAACATGTCAAAATGGCTTGCTATTATTTTCTGATATGCAACCCGGTTTTCAAAATGAGGGAAACACGTCGCCAGAAAAGACGGATGTTACTAATCAAGGCGTGATTAAGTTCTCCGGACCATGGATTACTTTATATAGTGCCACCTCGATCTAAGTAACGTCTTCAGTACATTATTTCTTGATCAAGAAGTGAAGTCTTTTCTTATTTAACAAATGATTATTAGTCTATGATTCTTCTCAAAATTATTTGTGTTACACATGTTGAAAAAGGTTTTGTTGTCGTTCAAAAACAATCAGTCATCTCGTATTTCATCAGAATAAGATTTTATAAAGAATTTTTTATCACTCAAAACAATGTCTGCAGCTCTTTATAGAAACGCGACATTATTTGAGGGTGGATAAATGTGTAATAATTCTTTCAAAATATCTTTAAAACAAGGAGTAAACAAAAGGATGATAGTAACGGCTCATGATTTAAAAGGGGAGTAGTTAATGTATTTTAACTCATTTAAGCTTTAGATCGTTACTTGTTTAATCTTTAAGGTTTAGAATGCAACATATAGTAATTAGGAACCTACGCCTTTTGACTTGCAACTAGAAGGACCTAGGTTGCCGTGGGTATAAGTTTTGTAACCCGAATGATTTGTCTCAAATATATTGATTATAAATCATGTTCGGGTTAACCATTTGAAAAAGGTTTAATCAAATCAGAATCAGTTTTTTCGACATTTAACAAATAGCAGTTTCAAGAAATTTTGTCCACTCGAACAATACTATAGGTCTTAAATAGTATAGGTTTTGTTCGGGGGGGGAGAATGTGTGTTTTCGAATTATCTTCATATGTCACTGGTAATTAATGACAAATGTGCTCACTTAATAGATAATGATTTGTGGGGGTGTTAACTTATTTTAACCTCCAAGGCTTTCCGTTGTCTAAGTTATTAAATTAATGGGCTTAAATATAATTTCATGATCAGTGACTTAGGCTTAAAACTTTCAGGACGATCCAGATTGCCAAAACACTCTCTTGTTTTTAAAGGCTTAGGATTGTTTGGAAATAATTTACGGAGTGTTAGAAAGATGCCTTTGTAGTTGATAATATGTTTCTGATTCATTTAATAATTTTCCTAATACTGTCAATCACTATGTTATTTTTCGGTAGGATGTAGGAATCTTGTAACAAAAGAGGTACACATAGGTTTGATAAGTATGGTGATTCATTTAGATAGTCAGTATCTTGCAAGAATAAATGTGTACATTCGGGACTTAGTTGCCTTAGGTGTTATCATTTCGGCTATTTAGAGGGTATAATTGTGACTTCCGGGTCTTAGTTGACTTTGGTGTTTCAATTTATATCATCTCTATCATATAAGGAGAAATTCAAATATCCGAGTCTTAATTGACTTTGGTGTTTCGATTTCGAATTAATTATGTATTTCAGATATTTGGGCTGAGTACTTCATCAAGTTTACTAATGCGACATGCAAGTATAGACACTGAAATACATAATAAGAAATGATTGCTGATTCAGGGGGGAAGCTGTTGAAGCTTCTAAAAGATGAATAAGCTTGCTTGACTACAAAATTCAACAACTTTCCAAAGGTTCAAGTGAAGGATATGGTAATACTCCAGAGGTTCCCGATGAGCCAAAGGACAATTCTAGTAGCTCGAGTAGCTTACTTTCTTAATCTATTAAGGAAGTTCATGATGTCTCTAATGATGAGGAATATAAATATGAGAATACAAAACTGAAGCAGTAGTTGCAGAGAAACAAGCTGGATATGTACAAACCAATTTAACTCTGTCATCTGCTGAACTCGAGATTCAATCAATGGTGATGTTTCCATTCATCAAGCGGACCTATGTGTCCAACGAATTACTTCATTAACCCTGTTAATCTCAATGGTTACTGAAAAAGATAGCATCAACACCACACCACCAACACACATGCTCATGTTCAATGCTCAACTCTTGCTGGACAAGACATTTCATGAGGAGTTATTAAGAGGAGTTTTAGAACGTGTGGTTGGTGCAAGGACAAACAGTGACGGCCAAAAGGATGTTCTAGTGGCGTATGACCTCATTCATACTTGATTCGTATAACATGTCAGGTCTCTGTTTTTCATATAATCAATCTCTGTCCATCAATATGTAGTGTGGTAAATAAGTGTGAGGGGTTAAAATTGCCAAAACACCAAACCTTCCTTATACAGTTTCAAAACACTGTATATCGTCCCAACCCCTTTCCCGCCAAAATCCCCATGTCCCACCCCTGTCTCTTTCAATCCTTGTTTGACCTCCCAGCATAATGCCAAACCTATCCAAATCCTAAACCCTACACCTCACATGGGATTGCCATGTTGGCAATCCAAACCCACATAAAAACCTCATCAATGGCTGTGAACTATCAACTTGGAGACCAAGGATTATCAAGAGACAGGATGCATTTGACTTAGCACTCTCACAAGTAACACAACTCCTTTTATGTGTGTTCAAAGAAGCACAAGTAAAGAGAAGAAAAAAAGAAGACATAGTCGTTTTTCTCTTCCTATTTAAAGGCTTTTGTAACAGCCATAGTGAAAGTAGTTTTTAAGTTTTAAGTTAATTTTATGTAATTTTACAAGTTTTTAGTCAAGTGTAGTAGCTTTTAAAAAGTTTAAAAAGTTTCTTTGTACCTGTTCTTGTTTAATGAAAAAAGATTCAATGTGAAGGTATCTTTTATATACATTGTATTGCTAGCAACTTTATTTGCGACATCTCTTTTTTAATCTTAACAATCATTTCTCAAACAACTTTCCAAAACAAAAGTATGCGAAATTTAAAAAGGCAGCAAGGGTTACTGCGTTGATTCAAAGACATATGGGAAGAATGACAAATTTCTTGGATGGCTATTGGGTATCTTTATAGCTTAGTTCCGCTTAATTAAAAGCTGGGTAGGTTAAGCTTATTACAGTCTTCACATAAATCTCAATTTTCAACTAGAAAAGATTTAGGTCACTATTTACTTTAATTAAATTGTTAGCTGTAATTACGTAGCAATATAAGCTTAGTTAGCTTATTAATACAGCTTATACTGTTTATTTAACCTATATAATGTGTGTTATATGCTTTTTTTAAGCTTTCATTTCATCTTGTAATGCTAATCTTGTAGATATAAACTGGTCAAGTAGTGGCATAACACTGTCCTAGCTCTATTGCCTTAACTTAAGGCCATATTTTCTAGAATTTATTATGAGTTAGCTCTATTCATGTTATTTATAACGTAAGTTAGCATTAATGCTGTCAAAATTTTCATTCTTCAAACAGGTACATGTATAAAACTTTTGTTAATACCATTTTTAAAAGTTCAGAGGTGTTGAGAGGAAAACAATTCAAAACGGGTAAAAAAGGCTTTAAGTTGGTTAGGTATTTTAAGTGGAATTTTGACTTAAGGGCTAAGCTTAATTTAAAGCTTATTCAATAAGGTTTTTTTCAGGTTCAACATTGTTGTTCAAACTTTATATATAAATCCCTTTAGAAACTTTGATATTTTTATATCACCACAATGTCATATTATAGTTAGCACTTTGTATGTTGGTAGTATGTCGAATGATCAACAAGAATAGAGTGGTATTATATTTGAGAATGTTATAAATTAAAGCCAGCCAAAACACCCTTGGTCTATTTGGACTTGGTGATATCAAAACCACTCATATATTTAGTGTACAAAAAATGTAAATTAAATGCATGCGATTTTTTCACCTACAATTCACTGTGTTTAAAAAGAGTTATTCAGGAAAGCCCACAAAAAATAAAATTTCTAGGGTGGGGGTTTGAGCCCAAGATCTAAAAGCTAAGGGTAACTAAATCTGAGTTTAAGAGCTTATCTTTCAAATTGAGCTATATTAGACACTATTAAACAAGCTGCAAAATAACGCCCTTAATTTAAGACTAAATCTCCCCAGGTGCAAAAGTTGACATTTTAGCCCCTTTTTCTCTGCTTGTGTGTTTAACAAGCCCAAGTCTCTTGGCATTAATTAGAAAGCTTTTAAGCTCTTTGTAAAGCTTGTTTTAAGATTTCAACACCTTATTACACGTACTTATTAGTTAGCTTAATTTGCTGTACAAGGCCAAACTAGCAACTTACACTGTTGCTTAGAATGACTTAGGTGTAGGATTACTTTTTTGAATTTTTGCTTATTGAGACTTATTATCTCATAATCTCATTTTCGTCACCTATTTGTTTTTAGATCTAGTTAGATTGTTAAAGCGCCTTACTGTTGGTCCACATTAGTCCTTAGCTTATATTAGAGTTCACAAACATTATTGTTCTTATTTAGCCACTTTAAGCCCTTGCTTAGTGTATCTTGCTCCTCACCTATAGGTTATCTCCACCCCCACTCCCCCCCCCCTTATTCCGAGCTTATTGCGAATTTAAGTCCATGTATTATAAGTCCTTTTAATACTTATCTAGAGTAAAGATAGAGACTCCTACCTTATATGCTTATAATTGCCCCTTAGTCAAATCTTAATTTCGAAGCCACTAAGTACCAAGTGATAGGATGACTACGTATTTTATTGCCTTTATAAGATCTTTAAGCGCAATTTTGTCCACTTAATCTTATTTTGAACTAATTATAAGTGCTGTTTCGTAAAAGTTGGTATGAAAGAGCAAAGTTATGTTACATCCCCATACGAGAGCTATACACACCTGGGCTTCTTGCAGTCTTTTCGATTCAAACAAAAGGGAGGGAAAAGACAAGCGGAGTGCCGGGTGAGCAAAGACCCGACCCCGTGACCCGCTCATAAAACCCCTTTATACGAAAACACACACCCCTTACCAGCGTTCAATAGCACACCCTTGGTCATTTTCGTTAAAGACTCAAGATCAAATATGTGTATTTACTACACAATTAGTCCCTTTTTAAAGGCTTTAAACGCGTGTTATTAGCTTAAAATTTCGGGCTTTATTTTCATTAGCTAAATATTTGTTTCTCAAATTTATTCTTATAGGACGTGTTTTAGATGGTCTGTATTTGTAAAAAAAATTTAGAATAATTTTTCGTAATGTAATTACTATTTTTTTTAAAACATTTAATTTAGTTTAAACTTTTAAAAAATTCATAAAAAATACGAAAGAATAATAAAAAAAATTTATTTCTTTTTTAGAAAATTTTATTGTTGTCATATAGTTTCTTAGGAAGAATTTTAAAACTTTCGCGCGTGAGTGGGACATTTGTACAAAGTTCGTTTTTAATAAAGAACTGGCGGTTGTTCCCCTTCCGGTACGTTTTTGTGTTGACCTCGTTTTTGGGTCAAACGAACGTCCGTTTTTCGAGGTCTAGTCTTTTTCATCTCGTTATATTGTCGCGTAGATAGTTTTAGAATGTAGAACATTCTTCGTTAGGTTATTTTGAAGATATGTATAAGGTGTCTATTTCCCCTTTGTGTATCGGATTCTGCTCCCTTTTATATTCAGTTTAATTTAGTAATTATTTAGATTCTTCTTAAATCTTTCAGTTTTGTTTATTGTTTTTAACATACACTTTTTTCACTCTCCCAAATCAATATGCCTTCATCAAACACATCAAATCTTCACAGTACCGATCTTCCATTCAGCCTCGTGGAATTAAATCCGACATGGTATATATCCGTTTATCGGGAGCCCCATGGGTAGTGAGCGCTACTCACCCGGATAGGGATAATTAGTCCCAATAGATCTATTTTCAACATTCGCGCTTACATAACCAGTCAGTCGGTCAAGAAATTAACGGTTCATGATAGTTCAGGCATTAGTGGTCTATTCGCTACTCAGGCAACACGTAATCAGGAAAAGGAAACGTAAAATAACTGTGTCTATAGTTTAAAAACAAGCAATGTTTCTCACCCCAAAGAAGTAAAGTAAAAGTAGTAAAACGTGGGGCTATGAACTCACCTTAGCAAGATGAGCAAATGATAAATCACGCAAGAAAAGATGATATAGAAATCTAGCCGCGACCTAGAATAATAACGCGTCTTAGGAACACGAAAAGTATGCCAAGAATTGCACAATATGTTCATCACCAAAAGACATCCATGTGTGTTTGCTTTAGTTTGATTATCAAATCATGATGAAATAGAATCATATAGTTTTTCGTTAAGTTTCGGCATTTAATCCAAAAATTACTATTTTTAGTAAGTTTCTATTTTAGGAAAGTTTTTAGTTTTGGGACGTTAATACCGTCTCCTATATTTGCTTAATCCATATTTCCTTAAGTGCACTAGAGAAATCTAAACGTCTAACTTCCATGTCTATCTTGCTAGATATCAACAAACTTACTATTTTTAGTAACTTTAACGTTTTTCCTAAAATATGTTAACGACGTCAGCAACTATTTATTTGGTTTAAAAGCTCAAAATATCTCAAAAGTGTCTGAAAACCCATTTTACTATTCACATCAGCAACAATTCATTTGGTTTTACCGAAAAGTGTTTCAAGTTTCATTTGGCTATAACTTGGTCGTTTTAAGTCCAATTTTAATGTGCGATATATAAAAATTTATCTATTCGAAACAAGCTCTCCAAAAACTACTTTTACGCCTAATGAAAACACTCCTAAGTCGCTCAAAACCTCAAAACCATTTCGGATCAGCAACATCATTTTTCACAAACGCTTCCAAAAATCACACCAAACTCCACAATAGTGCTTAATCTAGCCTAATCTCCATTCATAACAAATCCACAACTAAACCACACCTAATGTTGGGAATAAAGAGCTTCTTAACTATTACTACTACTAGTTCAAGTTACAAATGCTGGTTATAGTTTCTACTGCTGGTGAAGACTGCAAGAAATATTCTAAGTCATTACTACTGCTAGTTGTAAAGTTACTACTGCTAGTATTAGTTACTACTGCTATAAGAGTTTCTGATGTTAGATTTTAGTTAGTACTGTTAGTGTATATGTTAGTACTGCTTATGTGATAAGAATGAGATATTTTAGAAAAAGATATGTATGTATAGAAAACGCGTTGTAAGCCTATTAGGGTTCCTTGGTGTATAAAAGGAGACCCTAGGGTATGTAATTTGATATCTCATCTTCACATCACATCTAGAAATCATTTTGTTATAGCTTTAAGGTTTTAAGAGTGTTCGTTTTATATTGAGGCTGAAAGTTTGGTATTATACAATCTTGTTCATTATTGTTTTATTGCTTATTCTTCTTAGTATCATAGACTAGATTCCTCATAGTCTTTGATATATTCACTCAAAGTTTCTATCATAGTTGTCTTGGATTTATTCAATACAACTAAGCCTTTTACAAGCTAAGCAAGATCTATTCAAGTGGGATCAACAAGTGGTATCAGAGCTTGTTGAGAAACTTTAAATAAGAAGAAACAAATCTACACATACCAGATTTATTTGTTTGTGAAAACATGGAGGCAGTATCTACACCAATGGTTGATGCTACAAAACTTCCAGTTCTCAATCCAGGCGAATTTGAACTTTAGAAAATGAGGATTGAACAATACTTCTTAATGACTGATTATGCTCTTTAGAAAGTAATCTTAAATGGTGACTCACCTCCACCAAAGAGAACTGTTAATGGTGTTGAGCAAACATATTCTCCTACAACTACAGAAGAGAAGTTAGCAAGAAAGAATAAGTTAAAGGCAAGAGGTACTCTGTTGATGGCTCTAGCTAATGAACATCAACTAAAGTTCAACACCTACAAAACTGCCAAGTCTCTGATGGAAGCTATAGAGAAGAGGTTTGGGGGTAACAAGGAGTCAAAGAAGGTACAAAAGATACTTCTTAAACAGCAGTATGAAAATCAATGGAAATAGCTTGGAAGGACTTGATCAGATTTATGATAGGCTGCAAAAGCTTATCAGTCAGCTAGAGATTCATGAAGAAACTATTTCTCAAGAATAATTGAATCTGAAGTTATTAAGAAGTCTGCCATTTGAGTGGAAGACTCATACCCTAATTTGGAGGAAAAACCAGATTTAGAAACTCTAAGCATGGATGACTTGTACAAAAATCTAAAGATTTATGAAGCTAAAGTCATGGGGTCATCTAGCACAAGCCAAAACACACAAAACATAGCTTTTGTGTCTTCCAACAGCTCTGGTAGTACCACTCAAGCTCATGGTTCTAACTCTACCAATACTGATAGTCTAAGTTATGCAGTGATCTATTCTTTCTTTGCAAATCAATCTAATAGTCCACAATTAGATACTAAAGACTTACAACAGATTGATGCTAATGATTTAGAAGAAATGGACCTAAAGTGGCAGATGGTTATGCTGACCATGAGAGCCAAAAGATTCTTAAATAAGACTGGAAGGAAGGTTGGTGCCAATGGTTCTGAGACCATTGGGTTTAACAAAGCAAAGGTGAAATGCTATAACTGTCATAAAAGGGGCCACTTTGCAAGGGAGTGCAGGGCTTCAAGGGAGAACAAGAACATAGAACATGTAAGGAGGAATGTGACAGTGGAAACAACAAAGGCAAAATATTTAGTGGCTCAAGATGGACTTGGGTATGACTGGAGTGACTAGGTTGAAGAAGGACCTACCAATTTCGCACTTATGGCTTATACTTCTTCAGGTTCTTTAAGTTCTTTAAGCTCGGACACTAAGGTATCAACTTGTTCTAAAGCATGTTTAAAATCTTATGAAACTCTTAAAGAACATTATGATAATTTGACAAAAGATTTTAATAAGTCTCAAATAAATGTAGGAGCTTATAAAACAGATCTAGAATCTGTAGAGGCTAGACTAGATGTGTATAAAAAGAATGAGGCTATTTTTGAAGAAGACATAAAGATTTTAAAACTTGATATTAAGTTAAGAGATAATGCACTAACAGAGCTTAGAAAGAAATTTGAAAAAGCTAGAAAAGAAAGAGATTATTTAAAACTTACCTTAGAAAAGTTTGAAAATTCATCTAAGAATCTAAGCAAACTGTTAGAGATTCAAGTAAGTAATAAGTTCAAGACTGGTGTAGGGTTTGATTGTCAAGTGTTTGATAGTCAGGTGAATGAAAAGTACAAAACATGTGAAGGATATCATGTTGTTCCCCCTCCCTATACTGGGAACTTCATGCCTCCTAAACATGATTTGGTACTTGCTGATGAGGAAGAATATGTTTTTAGTGAGTCAATAACTAGTGTGCCTGCAGTTGCAACTAGTGAAGTTAAGACTAGTGAGTCAAAACCTAACTATGTTAGTAAACCACTAATTGAAGATTAGATATCTAACAGTGAGGATGAAAATGAGAATAAGTTTAAGTCTAAACAGAGAAAACCTAGTTTTGCTAAAGTAGAATTTGTTAAATCTAATGAGCATGTGAAAAAACCTAGGAAGTTTGTTAAGAAGGATGAGAACAATAAGCAAGCCAATTACCCTAAGAAAAACAGTCAAAGTCCTAGAGGTAACAAGAGAAATTGGAATAATTTGATGACTCGGAAATTAGGAAGTGATTTTGAGTTTAAAAATATAGCTTGCTATGTATGTGGCAGTTTTAACCATTTGATCAAAGATTGTGATTTCTATGAAAAGAAAATGGTGAAAAAACCTGTATGAAACAATGCTAGAAGGGTGAATTAACAAAATTCTCAAAGATTAACTCACCCTCATCCAAAAAGAAATTTTGTTCCAAGAGCAGTTTTAATGAAATCTGGTCTTAAAACACTTAATACTGCTAGGCAAAACTCTTCAAGAGCAGTAGTATCAGTTAATACTACCAGACTAATTAATACTGCTTACCCAAGACCAACAGTGAACTTTGCAAGGCCATCATCAAATGTTTTTAATAGAGCACATTCACATGTTTAAAGGTCCTTTAACAAGTTTACAACAAATAAGAACAGTAATTTTAATGAAAAAGTTAATACTGTTAAGGGAAATGTTACTACTGTTGGGCCAAAAGCAGTAGTAAGTAATAATAAGGGAAATGAGGCTATTGCTATTAAGGCCTCGGCATGTTGGGTTTGGAGACTAAAGCAAAAAGTTTTAGACCATGTCTCCAAATACAATGGTGCATTAATGAACTTTAAAAGATTTGACTATGTTGATGCACAAGGTAGATCCAAGTCTGTAATGGCTTGGGTCCCCAAGAGAGCCTTATTATCTTATTTTTTTGTGCATTGCAATCCACATCTAGAATTGAAGGATAAAGGAGTAATTGACAGTGGGTGCTCTAGGCACATGACAGGAAACAGATCTTATCTTACAGATTATGAAGAAATTAATGGAGGATTGTTAACTTTGGAGGTAGTACCAAAGGAGGGAAAATTACTAGGAAAGGTAAAATAAGAACTGGTAAATTGGATATTAAA
>BQNB010021664.1:0-63974 GCA_026074375.1 Tanacetum coccineum | reverse complement strand
CTTTGTTTATCAGACATGATTACATTGATAACATCAGAACTAAAAAGATACATAGGCGCCAACTATAAGTTGCTTATTGAAGTTAAAAATGAGAATCATGTTCTTTTGGATTAAACATCATTGTTTTCATTGCGAGAGATTCACCAAGTGCACTATGAGGCAAGATTCTGATCTATGCTTCTCTGGGAGTGTTTTCCACCATTCCACAAAAGTATATTTTCCCAAGAACACGTCTTTCCCGACCTCTTCTTTCTCAACCCATTCGTTCACTTGTTTCTTTAGGTCAATAATTTGCTCCTCTGTTTTTTCATACATTTTCCTCTTCGGCTCTTCATTTTTTGCCCAAAAAGTTATCTCGGAACTAGCCCCTTCTTCCAGCTTCTGAGCATGCTCACGCCATCTTTAAGTGTACTTGTAACGCTTTGGCCTACTACCCTCTCTTAAGTACATCCCAATGTCTTCATCCTTTGAGTGCCGATAGTAGTTAGCTATGTCAAGCGGCTCAACGAGTTTTCTGAACTTGGTTCCTAGCTTGATCCAGTCGTCATTGCTCTCAAACCCATCTGGAAGTTCATCCCGTTTCAGCATTTCCACAATTTCATCCCAAATGCCAGCTAGTTCTAGCCTCTTCACATTTGCTTCCTTGTTGCCCTTTTGAATCTTGAAAGCGTCATAATAACCAATCTTTCGATCCTCACATGCCTTTTGATAGTCGGCTATCACATTATGCATTTTCATGATGTTGGGTTTCTTCGATTCAATCGTAGTTTGATTTTGTTCCTATTGCTTTTCAAATGCCAGTGCTGCTCGAAGACTTAGCCTGGCCCTCGTGCTCTGCAAAATAAAGCTCGTAAGTCTAAGCTCTTGCATAAAAAAGGTCCCATGATGGTGGCCGGGTATCAAGTCATAAACGGGTCTGCCTGAAATGAGCCCTTTAAGTATGGATCGTAAGGGATCATTTATAGTAAGGGTCAAAACATGCAAAAGGGTTTTTATTACGATACCAATATAAATATTTAAATAAATTTACATAAGAGATCTTATACGTCATAATGTATTATTGTACCCGGTAGGCTGGTACCAATACTCACCAAGCTGAGGTCCTTTAAAGCTGTGTTTACGGAGGCCGTGTCACCAGAAGCACTACTGTTCGAGGATAACGGAATCTCTGTTTCATCTTCAAGGTACACAACATCTTGCATCACTAAACTTTCATTTAACTCATTATGATAAGCCATAACCATATACAAGCTTCTGCTGGCTGCATTTTTAAGTCCGCTTCATCTGTAGGCTGACTAGAAAAGAACAAAATCTGAAGAACTGCATTCGAGTTTTTAACGGAAACCATTTTCCCATTTCTGGTCAGTGGCGGAGCCAGCACAAAAACTAAGGTGGTTCCCTTATTTAGTCGGGACGTCAAATTAAACGAGTCAAAAAGTCAACTAGTCAACGGGTCAGGTCGTATTGTGTCTTGTAAGGTACACAATATAAAATAAATAAAGTAAAGAAAAAAAACCGTGTTACGTCACGTATTATTTCTATAAAATGTTAAAACGTAAAACTTTTACTAAAACAAATTGCATTATATATTATTACGATATAACAGAGAAAACCTAAATTAGAGCTCAGCTTACAAAACAAATTTCTTTTGTTACAATTTTTCTTAGACTTTAACAGTTTGTATACTTGCAATATACGAAAGAATATGAAACAATTTCAAAAAACTGAAGGTGAAATAAAAAGAACTTATTGCCAAATAATAGGGAGATGATTTGCATACTTTTTTAATTGATTGGAACACTCAAAAGTATTGTGTGTTGACATTTATGCCCTTATATCACTTTTACTCATGTTCACCATTACAAGAGTATAAATGTCAACATACAACACTTTTGAGTGTGTCAATCAATTAGAAGACTGTGCAAATCACCTCCTCATGTTTACAGGGAAATTATCCGCCACTTTTACCAACGATTTTTTTCGTAAAGTAACCAGCGACATTGAGTTTGTTGGCAAAAATATTGTATTAAAACTAGGAGATTTGTCAAAAAAATTGTGAATACGTTTCTATGAGCGTAGAGTCAAATAAAAGTAATACGTTTCTATGAGAATGGAGTGTAACGATTTGAATAGTATCAAGCTATCTACATGCATTTACAACTTGTGATCAATCTGAAAGAATGTACACGTAAATAATATATGTCCGGAATGCGACTCGGGCCTTTGGAGACGCACACGATAGCGTTTGGATTCAATAAATATAATTAATTAATTTATATTAATTAATTTATATTAATTGTGTAAATAATAAGATAACGGTCGTTAATTAATTAGTTACTTAACGAAATTTATTTAACGGTCGTTAAATGTTAACATAAAGGACTTAATGTTAAATAATGAGAAAAGGGAAGTTTTGGCTTGGGTTGTGGGCTTGTGTTTGGGGCCGGTTATACCTCAACAAGAGGAGGTGGGAATTTGTTTCCTTATAACAAATTCCTTATGCCTATATAAACAAATCAAGGCTCATTGTTTTGATATATCTTTTGGTGAAACCCTAAAAGCAAAACTTCTTTTCTCTTCCCCTTCTCTCGTGTTGAGTCAATCGACTACACCCAACCAAGTGGGAAAACCGATTTGATTAATCAACTTAAAGTAAGTTGTTTTGCTTATTGTTTATAAAAGAACTAGCATTCTAATTGAATCGCTAACAAACGTGTGTACGAATCCAAAGAGAGATCATACTTTGATCTTATATTGTTCTTGATTTATTAATTCAAGATTTGCTAAAAGGTACGCTTTTCTTTTATTATTATTATGTTAATTTATATGACTATGTGAATGATCTTACGTGCTAGTCTTCCGCTGCGTGCTCGTATTTATTAATAGTTAATATGATCTTAATGTCTACTAATTCCAACAGTGGCGTCAAGAGCCGGTCATATAGATCTATAAATTACATAATTGTTATCAAGAACGTTAAAAATTGCTAGGTTTTGATGTTGTCTTAATTTTTATTTGATGATCTTGTGTTCATAAACCCTAATTAGGGTTAATAAAATTAATTAGACAAAACCCTAAGATGTATGCAATTTTTATTTGATGGATATCGTAGATTAATTGTTAATAATCGGTATGTATTAATTGTTAATATGAATCTTCTCGCTTTATTAAACGTTAATTTGATGAGATCCATGGTGAATCTTGCAAGTTTACCATGGTTAATGACATATGATATATGATATACGATTGTAAATAATTGTTAAGTGTTAAACATGCATAATTGATGATAAAAATCGGATCTTGATGTGTATTAGTTGAATTTTACGTTTTTCATAAGTGGTATGACACCTGTTAGTAAAAAATTCATAATATATTCATCCGATGTGAAAAAAATCTAAAATTTTGGTGGGTGATCCACGACTCTTAGATCTACAACTTCATAATATATTAATCGGATATATGTTTTTTGTTTGCTTTTGATAAATTGTTATGTATTGTACATCAAAGCAAAGGGTTTTTCGAAAACAAAAATAAACCGGTCCGTCAAATAGGGAGAAACCTAGAAGTATACGTCGATGATCTCGTTATAAAAAGCCACAGTGAAGAGGAATCAGTAAGGGACATAAAGGAGACATTCCCACGTTTGAGAAAAAAAAACATGAAGCAAAAACCCAAATAAATCACATTCGGGGCAGGAGAGTGAATGTCATGGGGCACGCCATAAGCAAGGTTGGTATCCAAGCTTGTAGTGAGAAAGCCCAAACAGTGATCAACATGACATCTCCCCGAACGCTGAAAGAAGTTCAAAGCTTAAATAGAAAACTCGCAAGCCTTAATAGATTCGAAAAGTCTTTGCTATTCTTCAAAACCCTAAACCGTTGCATCAAGAAAAGTGACTTTGCCTGGACGGAAGGAGCAGGGAAAGCCCTGAAAGATATGATGAAATAAATGGCAGATCTCCCCACATTGACAGCTCTCATTGAAGGGGAAAAAACTCTGATTGTGTACCTATCCGCCGCTGAGGAGCCGTTAGTGCCATCCTACTTGCGGAATGGGGCGATATGCAAATACCAATCTACTTCGTTGGAAGGGCATTGCAACCCGCGAAAATAAATTACACCCTCATGGAAAAGCTTATCTTAGCTCTAGTCCATGCAACAAGAAGACTGAGGAGGTACTTTTAAGCTCACCCAGTGGCAGTAATTACGGATCAGACCGATAAGACAAATCTTATGAAGAACAGAAAACTCAGGAAGATTGGGAAAATAGGCCATAGAGCTTGGTAAACACGACATAAGCTACCGGCCATGAACGTCAATACGAGGTCAAGTACTTGTTGATTTTCTAGCGGAAGTATCAACAGGGGAAGTAAACCAGGTGCAAGAAGCCGCATCAAGACAATAGGTAATACAGGTACGGAGACTCTTCACCGACGGCTCATCAAATGAAGGAGGTTTCGGAGCTGGACTTATACTGACCAGCCCGGATGGTGTTGAATTTACCTATGCATTATGTTTTGAATTCAAGGCCTTGAATAATGAAGCCGAATACGAAGCACTACTGGCAGGATTGAGAATCACGAAAAGCATGGGAGTCAAACACATAGAAACATTTGTAGACTCCAAGCTCATCGCAAACTAAATAAACAACCTCTATTAAGTAATGGAACAGACAATGCAGTTGTATCTAAGCAAGGCAAAGGATCTAACAACACGTTTTAGATCATTCTCAATAACACAAGTGTCAAGAAGCCAGAACAAACAAGCAGACGCTCTAAGCAAAATGGCCTATGTGAGTTTTGCCTATTTGACAAAGAAGGTGTTAGTAGAAATCCTACCATGTAAATCTATTGAAGGGATAGAGGTAATGGCGGTAGTGGAAGAAGAGGGTAACACATGGATGACGTCGATAAAAGATTACTTAGAAAAAAGGAACTCTCCCAAAAGAAAAGGGAAAGGCATGACGGTTAAAGACAAGAGCAAAGCAATATGTATTGTTGGAAGGAACCTTATATCGGAAATCGTTCCTTAGACGATGGTTGAGATGTGTCGGCCCGAAACAAGCCAATTACGTAATTCGAAAGATACACGAAGGCTCATGCAGCATGCACTCAGGTCCCCGGTCGGTCGTGAAAAAAGCAATGCAGTTGGGATACTATTGGTTGACAATGCACATGGACGCCCAAATGGTGATCAGAGCATGTCAGGAGTGCCAAGTGCACAGACCCATATCGCGTCTCCAAAAAAAAAGGTAAAGCCAATCACATCTCCATGGCCTTTCTATAAATGGGGAATAGATATTTGTGACCTGTTTCCCGAAGCAGCGAGCAAAGTCAAATTCTTGATAGTGGCTATAGATTATTTCACAAAATGGATTGAAGCCAAGCCGATAGCAACAATCATGGGAAAACATGTGATCAAGTTTGTGCGGGACAATATAGTGTGCAGGTTTAGTTTACCGGGGGAAATAATCTTAGATAATGGAAAGCAGTTCAGGGCTGATCCGTTTAAAACATGGTGTGAAAAGCTGAGTATTACACAACATTTCACTTCTGTCAAACACCCCCAGAGCAACGGGCTAGTAGAGCGGGCGAACAGAAGCCTTGGTGAGGGTATAAAAGCCTGCCTGGGAAAAGACAACAAAGATTGGGTAGAAGAATTACCCTATGTTTTATGGGCCCATCAGACTATGATCAAATCCAACAACAAAATTACCCTGTTCTCATTGACCTACAACACAAAATCAGTCATCCCAGTTAAAGTCAGAATGCCATCACTCAGATGCTTCATAAAATGATGAAGGACTTCTACTGAATATGGATCTCCTGAAGGAGACAAGAGAACTGACAACCATAGCTAAGGAAAAACACAAAATGAAGATGGAATGGTACTACAATTTAAAGGTCCGGATCACTATTCTAAAGCCCGAATACCTCGTGTACCGTAGTAATGAAGCCAACAAGAAGGAAGATAGTGAGAAATTAGGCCCCAATTGGGAGGGTCCCTATGAGTCGTGGAAGCATTAGGAGACGGGGCTTACAAGCTTTGGGACCAAGAAGGCAAGGAACTCCAAAGAAATTGGAACATCGCTGACCTCAAAAGATGCTACATATAAGTTAAGTATTTGTAATCCGACACCCATTTTACGCCGAAATTAGCTATAGCTAACGGTAGTCCTTCTAGGGTCTGAATTGATTAGGACTTTTTTCACCCGTTTGTTTTGTAAGAAAACTACCTTATTAAAATTTAATAAAGCTGGTTATTGTAGTCACGATCAACTCCTCGGCAAAATTTTCCCAAATTTGTGTATTCTTAAGCATATTGTTTCCCAAATTTGTTATCTTAAGCATTTTTACATACAATTGTCATTTATATTTAATTATGTATAACATACGAGCTGACTAACCCCACAATTATCTCTGTGCGAACAAATAATGTTCTAAAACGCATATCTCCGGATATAAAATATACTTAGGCAGTTGCAAAGCCTAAAGTAGGGATAAGCAACCCCAAAATCGACTTAAATGGGGAATAGGCAAAGACCAACCCCGCAAGGATGGATAACCTAACAATTCATCCATCCGGCGATAGTGCACTTTCCAAAGGAAACAAACTAGTATGAAATTATACACAGTACAATTATAAACAATGATTTCATTAATACCCGGTCATAAAGGACCAGTAAAATTATAAAGCCACTTATAATAGTACGGCTAAAAACCTTAAACACAGTACAAAGATTAAAAGCAAATCATTAAAATGGGCTGGATGTGGGGATAACCAAAGTTGAAGGACCGAAGGTTAAAACTTCAAGAGCAGAGGCAAGAGTAGCAACAATGTCATAGTTAGGCGCGGTTCCAGCCAAGACATCCAAATCTGAATCAACAAATGACACTCCATCCATCAAGGTGAGTTTTGTGGAAGTTGCACCAGCATCCCCGGCATAAGGGACACTTGGTGCAATGATGAACTGTTCATCACCACCACCAGCCGAAGAAGTTTCACCGGATGCAGGATTTGTGGAAGTCCCGACCTCATCTTGTATAGACTCATCCACCCCCATTACAAATAAAGCCTCAAGATAAGAAAATAACTGTTTAGCACACGCTTTGACCTGTTCAAGTAAAGGGAATGACACGTCATTCAAAGCTTTTAGGGCATCCACATAAACCTCTGTTGCATCTGGGTTGTAGGTAGGGATAGAATTAATATTAGTTCCCTTCTTCCCATGCACAAACCCAGCCTCTAAACCCTGCCTCATTCCATCGGATATAGTCGCAGAGATGCAAGCACCAAGACGAGACCCAAGAATATCACTCTCTTTGAACTTGTTTAAAAAATAGCGAAAACCTTTCCCAATAAGAAATTCCTTGGTCTTTTTAACATCTCTCAACATAGGAGAAAACTCTTCGTCCCTCTCTTTATCCATCTTGTCAAGACAAGCATCTAACACCGCCACTCGCTCATCGAATCTTCGTTGATGAGCTTCAAACTTCTGGTCGAACTCAGCCTTAACCTCAGCCTCCCAATCTACTTGGGCCCGAAGGCTAGCATTACATAGCTCTAGTTGATCATTTTCCCGAAGAAGGTCTTGGTATTTTGCATTGATAGTTGACAAATTATCTCCTTCTGAGAATATGAAGCAAACAACCCGGGAACCTTGCCAGCCTCAACTATTAAATCTTCTACCTGCCTCCTTAAGCGCACCCACCTATCTTTCCACCCCATCAAAACCCAACCTCAACCGGGCCATCTCCCCGGAGGGTTTCTCAATTAAAAGCTTTTGAAGACGCTTAATTTCAGCGTCCCTCTTCTCTAACGCCGCGTCATGGCAGACCAACCTCCTCTCAAGCTTACCCCTTGAAAGTACAACATGTTCTAACCTTAGCCAAATCTCAGAAAACAAAGTAATATGCCAGATAGCAGCCACATTGGCCCGGTCACACACATCTTGATGAGACAAAGACCAGAGACAGGAAAACTGCCCAGAAGTAGCGAGATGATCAATGAAGCTACAACACAACGACCCCTTATCCATGATAAAGTCATTAGTCAGTTCCCAATCCGGATGGTAAATTTCTTGTTGGTCACTTGGAATCTGATGTAAGGTTTATCAAATTAAACTAATCAGATTCCATAGCAACAATGTGAGTTTTAAACAAATATATATAAACAATATAAAGAACAAGTTTAAAACACACATAAGTACTTTTCAACATATAGACTTTTATTAGAATCAAATAAAAAATCTATGACACACCTTGCTTGTGAAATAGCAAGGTGGTTGAATAACAATTGGGGTGTTATCTCCTTCAAACTTATTCTCTAACCAAAGTTATGAGAATAAGAAAACAAACTTGTTATGACTAAACTGAAGCTTCAGCTTTCAGTAGTATGAGTCAGTTTGTTTGAGAGATAAATGAACTCTTCAATGTGTATCATTGATATATGTTTATTCACATATCATTTTTCTTTACTAAAATAAGCTTAAATAACAAAAAATACATAGAAAATGCATTGTATATGTGTATTTTGTGATTTATATTATGCAGGTAGCGGATATTTGAATAAGGACAAAAACAAAGTCAAAACGGACAAAACCAAGCACGAGATTGGAAAGAGTGTGAGAAAATGAAGCTGAGGACATATACATCCTTAATGGGCCAACCCGTACCTATTTATTGAGCCGAGTCAGCCCATTAACACTCAAACTATACAAATAAACGTCTAAGTCTAATCTACTACCAATCAAGCCCAAGATGTGAGCCTAACAAAAAAACCAGGTCCAAGTCAATGTTATAATAAGCTTTGGTCAAAATCACTGTTTATCTCTTTCCCCCGTTTTTACAACTAGAACGAAAAGAGCAGGGTAAATCTCACCACTCCACACACACGTATCCTTCTAGAAGGCCGCTCTGACACTTATTCAGGCCACGTTGGTAATCCACGGTTGGTAAAGAAACCACGCTCTTTCCATTGGTTGGAACCAACGACGTAGAAAGGGATCCAAGGGTCATAACTTGAATGGATCAGAGAGTATCTTGTGCAGATCAAGGGCTATGAAAGGAAGTGACAAGGCGACGCGTCCTCAAGGACCTAGTCAACATTCATCCAAGATACGTGATAAAATACAAGGAGCTACACACAGAAAAGGATCACTCAAGCTTATCTAGTTTTTAGCACGCATATCTAATGTAACTTTTCACGCGTTCTATTATCTCATTTTTAAAATTAAATTCCCGTCTATTTAAACTGTAAACGTGTTTGATTATAATAAAGCTTAGATTATTTAAATTGTTTCTTCTTGAATTCGTTTTTGAACTTTATGGAGCACACTTAGCTGAAATGGTTTAGATACTACTTTAATCAAAGCTCAAATACAGCTCTAATTCCTAATAAGCTAATCACTTATTACAGTTAAGCTTACTAAAAAGCTTAACTGAATAAGCTAATCACACTCAAAATTTACTTCAAAAATAACTATACACCCGCTATGTATGAAGATTAAACGCAGAAAGGGAAGGGTTATAGGTCTTCTTTAACCATAGCCATGTTTTTAAACAAGCTGCGAGCTTGTAGATAAGCTGCTATAGACAGCATTTAAGTTCTCTTATCTTAAGCAAAGGACATTTAATGTTTCTAATTTCTACATTTCCTACTCAATTTCGTCAAATGAGTTATACCTGCTTACACTTCTCTGTCTCTTACTTGCTTTCTATTATGAGCTTTACTTAATTCTATAATGTTAGCTTAATATGTTAACTTGGTCAGCTTAGAAAGTAGTCGTCATTTAATTTTAGTAAAACGGCTTAGTTTTTAAGTCTATATTATCTTATTAGTAATTAGCTTATGAAGTAGAGTGGCTTCATTAGTCCTTTTAGGTTATGCTTATTTGTCTTTTATTATCAAAAAGGGCTATACATGCTAGTCTTTAGGCATGTTCTAGAGCTTAATTATGTTCACGTTATAAAGCCTAAGGTTATAAATTTCAAACATCATAAAGGGGTGTTGGATAAACATATTATAGCATAGATAAAAGTTAGTGCAACCAACGCTTTTTAGCTGAACATGCGAATTAATTTATCATAAGCGCAAGAATAGGGTATTAAAATTCATAGAAATTCATAGCTACAGGAATCTAGTTTGTGTTACAGTTTATGCAGCTTGTTTCATCAAAGTTATCAGTCGGCTAAGATCAAATTAAGGTATCAAATTCTGCTTTTCTTTGAAGGAATCTCTTATGAATCGCTAACTTATTGTGCTTTGGATTTGTAAAACAAATAGAGTTTCACTAGCATCAATTTCAGAATATGTTTTGAGTGTGTTCTACTTTGAATAGTCTTTTAATATTATAATACAAAGATCTCAGAGTCCAGTATGTTCGTTTCTCTTTCTTAAAAACGGTTCAATATTACAGATCAATGTATGGTCTAGGATTATCGTTATCTTTGGTTTGTCTTTTGATTGTATTTAGACTTATTTAGTTTTCTGATCTTGACTCTCATTCTACTATGAGTTTAATAGTATGTCAAAAATATTTGGAGCCTAAAATTATTACAGCGCTGCATAATAACATAACCCCTCTATACTAGAAAAGCGCAAACAACAAGTAGCTTAATCTAAGTCTGTCTTTTACATTTGTCCTTCTTACCCCTTAATTTCTTTAGTTACTCTATCTGCTTAATTTTCTGCTTAATTGATCATTTGAGATACGGTTCTTAATATGCGTTTTCATTTTAGCTTAATCACAGTGCTCATTAGCTAAACCGTAGTGTAAAGTTTGGAGTATTCAGTCCTTAAAAAAAAAAAAATAAACAAATAAAAAAACAAAAAAAAAAAAAAAAAGAAGGTAAAACAAAGAAAAAAAAAAAAAAAAACAAAAAAAGAAGGCCCGCTTTGTGGTACCATATGTCTAACAACGCTTTCTAGCGTACATCTTTCGTCAGCCTTTTAAGTCTTGCTAATTCTTATCTTTTAGTGCTTATTTAAGCTAATTGTATCCTAATTAATTCAGCTTATTAGCTTACTCTAATATGCGTTATTGAGACAAAACAGCCAAACAATATTAGCCTACATCAATAGTCTAACATAGCCAACTCTGTCACCGTTAATTGATCCAATTCTCTACGCTTATTACATAAGCCAACTACGGCCACTCTATACAAGTCCTATCCTAAAAGTTACCTATAGTTTTTATCTTACTTAGTTCTTTAGCGCGCTTCTCTCTCAAAACACAACACAATATTTTTGCAAAAAGTAGGTACACATAGGACTCGAAACCTTGACCTCACCATAAACACAATACACATGCCTTCTACCACTGCCACTTAGGCGTCTTTTTTCAGTTTAATGTCTAGCAGCTATTAAATATAATATATACTGTGTTTAGTTTTAGCTTATCAGCCTTATTCTAAATTTCACAGCTTCTTCTGGAATAATAGTCTGTGAATTCCATTTTCATTCCTAAACCGTTTATATTAGTTTACACAGACATTTATCTTTGAGTTTGTTTTATAATTTTTCAGTTTTCTCAATTAATATTTTTAATTGAGATTTTAAGTTTAAAAGCTTATAAAATTAGTTTTAAAAAAGATAAAAATATACAAAAAAATTAAAATTATTCTTGTTATCTAAAAAATTTATTTATCATTCTTAGTTTAAGAAATTTTGCAGTTTAAAGTTTAGAGTTTTATATTTGCATTTTTTTTTGTTATATACCGTTAGTCATTAGTTGTCACAACTAATCGTAAGTTTTTAGATTGTCGATAGAATTTACAGTTTGTGCCTTTAATCTATAAGTTTAGCATGACTTTTATTTTTTTCCCTTTGCGTTTTAGATCATTAGAATCCAAAATATGCGAGAATATACAAGCAACGCGATCACGCACCGAAAAAGGTTTTCATTCACCACTTCGTCGGGAAACGACATCCGGGGAGATAGAAAATTGTTTGCGATCCCTCAACAATTTTTATATCAATACGGGTACTCTCTATAACTATTTTACTTATTCTGTATCTTTTAGATAAATATTTTTATATAATATACCTATAATATTCGAATACCAGTTTTTTGGGCAGCTGCTAAAACAACCGGGAAAGTGTGTAACGAATATCATGTTGAAGTTTGAGGATTAGTGTCTTGAAGACCCTTCCCCGTGAAGTTTAATCGGTTATTTTCTGTGAAAGATAAAATTTTTCATTCTTTATTATTCTTCTTTATATAAAACTTAAAAAAAATTACAAAATATTTTATTTTTTCTTATTTACTTTTGGAGAAATTATTAAAAACCAACACAATACTTTTTTCCCTAAAGGATTAAAAGTACCAAGATAAATTAAAAATAACTAAAAAATTCTCTCGTACGTTGTCCAATTGGTTTTTAATCGCTCAGACACCTTTAAGATTAACAAACTATAAAGAGGTATAAGGATGGCGTTGATCCTAGTGAACTTCCGAGCCCGAAACGGAGAAGGATTTTAAAAACGCCTTCGCGCTTTACCCGCTCTCTCTGCTTCTTTCCTGCGTTTCTCTAGAAGAGCTACCAAGTATACTTTTTGAACAATACGGTATAAAAAATTATTTTCTCTTTTAGTATTCTTATTTCTCTATTTTGATTTTATTGAGCATGCGCACAAACCTCATCTTCATTCGAGATTAAATTGTTGAATCGTTCCCATATGTCCGAAGCGACGTAATCGGTTAGACGTTCTAAGTAAATAGCGATACCCGAGTTTAAACTATTGTAGAGACTCCCTTGTCCCTATGATGGATACTCGAGAAGCTATTGTCGGAATACACCAAGCACCACCGAGGGTTGCATACAGATGCTGCAAATTTACTTTTCACCTGCCTATACTTGCCTAAAATTTTTCGAGTCATAAAAGTTCACGGCATTCCTTCAATTAAGTAACACATCGAAGCCAATTTTATTGGCAGCGGCCAAGGGGTGGGGCGGAGTGGTTTTGGAGAGGGACGAACCTCATGCTCACATTCCGTCTTTAACAAGATCACTTATACGCTTAAGTACATAAAATGTTCCACCGATGCACTTAAGATTGATAGCTTTTCCATTATTCATCTTGAGAGGAGGGCCTACCCGGATTTGGCTTGAAAAAGAACCCTCATGGATCGTTCTGATCCATACTACGCGAAGAATCTCGTTTCTCTAAGCGATTTCGCCTGACAATTCAGTTTCTTCTTTCCCTCCTTTGAATGACTAGTATAATCTCAAGAACGATATCATAATTTCAACAAAAGTTATGCGAGAAACATTAGTGAGGCATATGGGAATCGTTTAAAGAACTCTTCGTATATGCCGCACAGCGACGGTTTTTTACGGAATCACCACATCGAGTACATTTTAAAATGCATTAGACTCAGAACCGATCAAGACATACTCTAAATGGCAGCCAGCCTGATGGTAAGCTTTTGAAACGTAATACCCTCGAGATAGGCCTTATTGGACGATTCTCTGAGTAATAATAGTCGTAAGTAAACGTACTATCACTGAAAACAAACCTGATTGCGTTTCAAAAGTGAGTACTACTAGACTAAACATATTACTACTTTACAAACTACTAACTACGCTACTATACTAACTCTTAAGACGAGACAACTAACTAAACTAAAAATTATAGATCTGGTGTACAACTAGTAGAAAAATACTATATCTAGAAATTCTATCTCATCTCCTTCTCATCTCCCCGATACTAAAAAAAACCGCTCTCACCGAGACATGTCGTAAGGAATTTAGTATCTTACTCTTATTACAAGGCTAATCCAACAAGCTTCCGTGAAAGCCGACAAGAAGAGACTGTGTGGGAACTATAGTGTGGAACTCCGCATCTCATGCTATGAGTGTCTTAGCTACCGATAGCACAACACTTATAGAAGCTTCTGCGGCCACGGGGACTTACAATTAAGGAGGTCCCGGATACCGTCCTCAAGGAGACCCGAATTATCGTGCTAGTAACCAAATGGGACCACCCGGTTTTCCTCCTCCGAATGTGCAAAATAATCAAAAAACTACAATCTAGAACAATCAACAATACAAGAGAAATTAAAGCTCCGAACAATCAAGGAAGAGGGCAAAACTTCAATCAAGGAAACAACAATTATCAAGCTCAGAATTTTCAAGCTCCAATTACCAAAGCTTCAAACTTATGGTCCTTACGAATGACGTTAACGAACTACATGAAACAGTAAAGAAGCTACTAGATTGAGAGCCAAGCAAACGTCAAGATGACTAATAAGAAGAGAAATTACGAAATGAATTCAAATCTTCTCTTGATACAAGAACCAATAAGATAGAAAATCAAAACAATTAAATAATGAACATGTTAACCAATCTTACTATGCAAAAGCAAAATCCCTCAGGTTCGGTATCACTTCCTAGTAATACCGTAGCTAACCCGAGAGGTGACGTGAAAACTATTACCACCCGAAGTGGTGTTGCTTATGATGGACCTACGATTCCACCTAATCCTTCTCCTCTTCCGAAGGAAATGGAACGTGAAACCGAGGCAACAAAGGACAAGGTGCAAACTACAAATTTTGAAAGTACCGCACACGTCCAACCTCCGGTTATCCAAGTTCCTATTTCGGAGCCCGAAGTTGCTCCAAAGCCTAACCCTAAACCATCGATTCCTTATCCTTCAAGGCTTAACGACCAAAAGCTCCGTGAAAAAGCTAATAATAAAATGTTGAAGTTTCTTCAAATCTTTCAAAGATTACACTTTGATATTAGCTTCGCGGATGCTCTTCTTCACATGCCGAAGTTTGTTTCTATGTTTAAGAGTCTTCTAAGTAATAAGGAAAAATTATTCGAATTAGCAAGTACTCCGTTAAATGAGAATTGTTCAGAGATGCTCCTAAAAAATTGCCTGAAAAACTTGGAGACCCCGACAAGTTTCTTATTCCTTATGATCTTCCAGAGCTAGATAAGTGCTTATCCTTGACCGATCTTGGCGCTAGCATTAATCTAATGCCTCTTTCCATACGGAAGAAGCTTTCGCTTCCAGAACTTACTCTGACTAGCATGACACTCGAACTCGCAAACTGATCGGTCGCTATTTCGGTTGGTGTTGCCGAAGATGTCTTTGTAAAAGTAGGACAGTTTTATTTTCCTGCCGACTTTGTTGTAGTTGATTACGATGTTGATCCTCGGGTTCCCTCATCCTCAGGAGACCTTTCTTGAGGACGGCATGAGCTTTAATCGATGTACATGGTGAAGAGTTAACTCTTCGAGTCAATAATGAGGCCATTACGTTTAAAGTCAAGCACACTTCGAGATACTCCCGTAATTATTATGATGAAACGGTTCATCAAGTCAATGTCATAGACGTTGCTTGTGAGGAGTATGATTAAGAAGTGCTCGGATTTTTGGATAGTTCAACGAGTGGCAATCCTACTCCTTCGGATCCTATCATTGCTTCTTTTTCCCCCTCGTTCGCTCATTTGGAGGGAGGAGATTTCATTTTGGAAGATATCGAAGCTTGTCATTCAAGTGATTCAATTCCACCGGGAATTGATGATGCTGATTTTGATCCGGAGGGAGACATTCGACTACTTGAGAAGTTATTAAACGATGATCCATCATCTCCTCTACCTCCAAAAGAAATTAATTTTGAGGAACTTAAAATGATAAAATCTTCTATTGATGATCCTCCAGATCTTGAGCTCAAGGATTTACTGTCTCATCTTGAATACGCCTTTTTAGAAGGAACTGATAAATTACCCGTCATAATTTCTAAAGAATTAAAAGATGAAGAAAAGGCCGCCCTTTTAAAGGTTCTTAAGTCATACAAATGGGCCATCGCATGGAAAATTTCCGATATTAAGGGCATCGACCCTCGTTTTTATACTCACAAGATCTTAATGGAAGATGAGTTCAAACCGGCGGTTCAACATCAAAGAAGGGTGAATCCCAAAATTCATGAGGTTATCAAAAAGGAAGTTAGCAAACTCCTTAATGCCGGATTGATTTACCCTATCTCTGATAGTCCGTGGGTGAGTCCCGTTCATTGTGTGCCTGATGACATCAAATAACATCTATTTTATAGCATCATTTATCCCACGATATTAACCCATTTTGTATAGTTATTGCAAAGAATTGTTACTTAATCGTTTATATTTGAGAATTGCAGTAATTATGGAGTAATTGGTGAAACTTAGCAAAAGGCGCGCATTCTGGAGCTTAAATGAAGATATTTTGAAGATTACTGTTTCTGAAGACCAATACGCCGTATCCATCAAGGAAGATACGACGTATCCGTGCCTGCACTCACCAAAGACCACAAAAGGAATGAAGATCAATACGCCGTATCCAGAGGACTCAATACGCCGTATTCAAGATATGGAATCAATATAATATTCTGGAAGATATCAAACGTGGTCCCTACTCCAAGAAATCCCCAATACGCCGTATCTAATACATGGATACGCCGTATCCAACCGACTTCCAGACCTTATAAATAGAAAACTCAAAAACGAGTTTTAAGTGTGCTAAATCATATTCTCGATACCTAAACCACAAAAGTTGATTTTCAGAGGAGAAAAAGAGCAGAAGAGGTCGAGCAACGTATTCAATTCCATAGGAGACATCGTGTAATTCCATATACTTTTGTAATCGTTCAGTTTTTGGTATCATTCGTTAACTCGGTTAGTTTACCTTGGCTAAATTATTACTCTTGTATTTATTTTTGACGTTTGAAGGCTAATACATTCGGGTATTAGCCATTATTATGAAGATCTGAATGTTTGGTATTTGTTTATATCGATTTCTTGATTTATCATTGAGTGCTTGTTTATGTTTATCAATTTATACTTGTTTATGCGCTTTTGTATGCGACCTATCATTCAACTGGATCTAGCAAAGTAGACCAAGCGGATCTAGAGTCCGGGATAGCTCTCCATATAGTAATTTATACATCTAGAATAATAGTTACATAAGTATTGTCCTTCTAAGTCTGTGTCTAGGATACGCTTCGGGCTTAACTAGTTAATTAGATATTGTCGATGGTTTATTGATCGTGTTGACTAGCAGGTGACCTAGATAATTCAACAAATAACGTTCTGATTCTAATGGATAGTTGGACAAGTGGACTACTAGTGTATAAATTGTCATTAAGCGGTAAGTGGGTAAAGTCTCTATCTTGTAGTTTCGGAGATCGCAAGTTGGACCTATAGTGTTTCTTGTATAATTGCCATATGCGGGTAAGTGGGTAAGTCTCTATGAGCTAGGGGTTAATGATCACCATTGCTTTTTAATCCCTAAGATAGATTATTATTCAGTTAAATAAGGATGCTTTTTGCGGGATACTTTATTTTGACAGAATTAAAGTGTCTAGGTCTCTAGGATGATGTAACGCCTAAGTCTTAAGAATGAATGCCCACCTCGAGTAGAGAAGAAATCATTGCAATTAAATAAACAACAACGTTCTAACTCGGATTTATAAGGGTTAATACATTTTTCTTATTTTAGGTTCTGACCGCTCTTTTATTCTTTGTATATTGCTTGCCTGTGGTGCGGGAAAGTGGTCTTGAATTGATTGTAGTCACCAAACCAAACCCGATGTCAGTCTATTAGGCTAAAAACCCCCTTTTCCCTATTTAAGGAATTAGGATTTAGACTGACATAGGTTTAACATTGGTTTAGTTTAGAATAGACATTAACAGAAGATTAGTTACCCAATGTTTTTATTAAATGATAGATTTAACGCGCTCTTAGTGTATTCGACACCCTACTTACCACGAAACTACTACCGATCGGGTATACTACCCGTTAAAGTGTTGCTTTTGGTTGAGTCGGCAAAATATAAATTTAAAACTTGAAATAATAAAATATACATCACATAACGACACATCACAACATAATCTCGTACCACATTTTGCCTTTTGGAAGGCGGTTGTTGATCATGGTTGTTTCTTGAGTTGTTATCCATTCTCCTTTTATTATTAGTTTGCCTAGTAGCATAAGTAAGAACCTTCTAGGCCATCAAACTCCTTGCCAACTCAATCGCTTACTAAAGCTTTGTTGGCTTAGAAGCCATCACACTCCCTTGAATACTATTAGGAAGTCCACGATTATACTTCTCCACCTTGTCTGATTCATCCGGAACCATTCTTGAGCACATCAGAATCAATTCTGGAAAGTGTTGAGTATAGCTCTTAACATCAATGCCTTTTACAGTTAGGTTCCACAATTCGGTCTCTAGCTTCTTTATTTCACTCCTCGGATAATAGTTCTCAGTTATCATTTTCATCAATGTCTTCCATGGCATTCCATAGTCAGCATCGTGTCCAACGGTCCTAAACCTACCGCCCCTTCAGTTCCCTCAGTTCAATAACTCCTTGTACGTGCATACATGAGCAGTGTGTGGCGTCCTTCCACCACCGCTTCTAGAGTTGTGGCTTCCATTTCCATTATCATTTCCATTACCATTTTTTTTACTTTTTGATTTGCTCTTCATGCTTTGCCAAAGCATCAGCCACGCGTTGGTTTATCAGTTCTTCAATGGCGGGCCGCGCTCATATTGCTTTTCTTCAGTGCCATTTTCTAAGTTCACACAAGAAAATAACACGTGAGATTTCATCCGAAACATAACCACGATACGTAATGAGTACGATATATAAAATGAGATCACGAGACATATAGAATGTATGAAAATGAGATCAATGATGACATAAATAAACTGACATCATATATAACAACATCGTAAAACATACATAATAGGTTCGGATAAAAAATAAGAAATACAAGTTCCTAACAACCTACTAGTTGGGAGTTACCTAAAAAACTTAGTAGGCTATACAAGATAGCTAAATAATGAAACTAGTCTAAAAACTACTGCCAGCGTCTTGCGGTCCATCCTACCTCTAAGGCTCTCTAGCATCCTCCCTGGCTCTGTCACGCTGTATGTACCTGGTCAACCTATCACCATCCTTGACTCTGCTGCTGCAGTACTCTGATCTCAGCCTGCAACCTACGAATACACTCCATGACGTGAGTCCAAGCCTGTCAAGCGTACGTGGCCTCCTGCTCTGCAGCAATAGCCATAGAAAAATAATATCGCCTCTCCCTCTTAAGTGTACATACAAGATCCCGTACTATGGCTCTGTCATCTTGTGCATCCTGGTGACACACGTAAAACTCCTCGCTATCATGTTTATGCCTGGTGGTAATATCAGTCACACTCTCCTTGACCTTCTCTAAGGCGGTCATGAATCCAGACTCAGTACCTCAGGCCAAAGTAGACCCGGGATGTCTAGCAGCAGCGGCTGCTGAACTCTCTCCAACCTCGAACCTCTAAGATAAAGCAGCAAATCTAGCTCTCTTCCGAGGCGGCATGTTAGCCTCGGGAATGATATCTCTACGAGTAGGTGATGGTAGTAGTAACAGTGGGGATGGAATCCTGGGTAGTAGATATGATAGGGGTGATAGTGGAGATGGTGATGGTGATGGTGATAAAGATGTAGGTGCAGTACGCCACTCCTCTATGAGTGCATTAATGTATAGTGGTAAAGGAGTCTGAGGTTAGACTGGCATCCATGCCCTACAAAGTCCAGTCTAGGATAAATGGATGATATGGTAATGAGAAGTAGGTAATGGTAGTGTAGAAGGAACCTCGTCCTCCTCTACCTCAGATGGTAGGTCAATGTATAATCCAGCTGGTGGGGAATTGGTTAAAACTGAGAGCTCCTCCTCCTCCTCCTCAGATTGCTCCTCCTCGGGGTCATCCTCAAGATCCTCCTCAGGATCCTCCTCAACCGGCTCAGAGTCCACTGAGTAATCCAGTGTGAGGGTAGTGGGTGATGCAGATGCAGGTAGTGACTGATCCTCAGTTGGTGCTATGTTATCGTCCGATGGTGCAAGATACTCCGGATACACATGAGCATGGACTGGTGAGAGTGGTGCCTGATAAGGAGACTATGGAGCAGCCTCATGTACCTCTGGCTCGTAAGCATCCATCAAAGAGATACCCCATGATGGTAAATCATCATCACTGGATACGGAGGTGTACGTAACGGTGGCGTGAGAAGAAGACGATGACGATGACATGATTATATTCGGGTTATATGCAAGATCATTCCGGGTTAAAATCCATCCTTTTTCTATACTTTTGTAAGCTATTCTCATCCTTCTTTTCTTCCTAAATATTTCATACACTTTCATCCATATACACAACTCTTGTTCTTCAAATACATCGTCACCCATGTTTGTGTAAATGATTTTTAGAATAAACTAACAAAAATAAAAAGGGTTGTACAACTTATTTATGTTTTTGAATTCTTCGAGCTTAATATCTTGCGCTCGTTCACTTTTAGGCCTTAAATCAATGGTCCGATGAAAAGAGTTGTCGCTTAGAACGAGAACTCTAAGAGTGGTTCCTGTGATGATACGTTTTTGTATCATGTCTAGACGTCTTGTGTCTCGGAAGGCGTCTTTCTGCTTTAGTGTCTCGGTATGGCAGTTACGTTCTTTGATCGCCGTTCTTTCTGGTAACAATCGCGCGGAACGCGTTCGCCTTATTTATGCGCTATGTTTATTCGACAGTTGTGATCGCTGTTCCTCTGCCGTGACTCTAGAAAAATATAGTGTAGTTATTGATATATATCGTCCGTTGCTATGTAGGAAAATGTATTAAATTAAGCCAGGTACTTTAGACTTGTAAATATATGCCACTCTTTGCTCTAATAGTCTCCTTCTGGTTTAAAAAGCTATCTCCATTCGCGACATCTAATCATGCTTAGCAATCTAAATACGAACGCGTGGATATAAAGATCGCTAAAAACGGACTTAAAACGAGTGAGTTATGACCAAATGAAGTTCGGACAAAAACTAGTAATTTTTCCAGCTCAAAACTGTTTTCGACGCATTCTGTCCAATTTACGTTTTCGTGTTTTCGACCTATTTCGAGTCCAAGTTGGGTCAAACTTATAAAAGAAAACTTGTAGAACGTGACTTTTCCTTGAAACGTGGTTTTTGACCATCTCGTAAACTTTTATAATGAAGGAGTTACGCCCTTGTAAAAACTGACTAAAATTGGGAAATTTTATAAATTTTCTGCATAAACTCGACTAATAAAAGTGAGTTGTTTGGAAATTAAAATGAGGTTTTTGGGCATTTTCGAGTCCGAACGAACTGTAAAATCCTTAACAAATATTATAGTATCATATATATTTTTTCTATGTGTGTCAGAGACTTTCTAAAAGTATTATTAGTAAGCGATATAGGATTTATTAAAGTTAGTGACGTAAAATATAAATGTAATGAATTAATGACGGATAAAATTGGTAACTAGACTTTGGTAAGATACTTAGCGTGTTTAGGCAAAATATAATTGAACATAAATATATATAGAAAACGGATGATCTGTGGGATTTCTTAAGATTGGTAAAATGTGACTTTTATTGTAGCGTCGCAACTTAATAAAACTGGATAACTTTTACGAGTTCACATTTTGACTTATTTAACTTAAACGCAAACGTGTTCGTGTGATGAGAACTTTATAAAATTTGCATGTGCATCATTTCATTTCGACTTCTTGTATCTAAGACACAACATATCTCAACTACGTCGCGTTAGCACATTCGTACTCATTCTTCGGTTTGTTGATTATTCCTGATTCACCTCTTGCAAAAGGTGAGTTTTATAGCTCCACTTTTACTTGTTTTACGAATACTTTTATTAAACTTTGGGATGAGATACATGCTATATTTTTACTTTGGATGCTATTACTTTTAAATGTTTACGGGTTAGTCTAAGTATCGATATCCCACTTTGCCCATTGTTATGAATTGTTGATTATGTGTTGTAAACGCGAGTGTTGTAGATAGATCTCTCAAGATTAGCATCCCCGTCCGGGTAAGTAGCTCTTATGTGAATCGGTGGTCCCGATCATACGGACGTATACCATGTCAGAATTTTGGGTGATCTAGACACCTACGGAGATATTTTACTTGGCATATGTTTGGTCCATTATGTTGTTAGCTTTGGTGTCTTAATTTAGTACTACAGTAACCACCTTTTGTGCTTTTGTATGTGTTACATTAGTCACTCTCTACTAAAACTTTCGGTCCATACTTAACGTTTTACTTAAACCTATGAACTCACCAACATTATGTAACACCCCCAAAATATGTCACAGTGGAATGGTAACCGGGGGCATTACTTCATAATACATAAGCACAAGATAGATAAAGAACGACCTCTATATGAGTTGTTTGAAAGATAACGTTTGATTTCATTTCAAAGTTTGTACAAAAGCACCATGCTTCAAGAGTTCACTAGTATGAAAACGTAAAGATTTTAATACATAACCAAATGTTCAAAAGTAATGCAGTAAATCTTTCGTGATGTGAGACCGCA
This sequence comes from Tanacetum coccineum, assembly GCA_026074375.1. NCBI lineage: Eukaryota > Viridiplantae > Streptophyta > Magnoliopsida > Asterales > Asteraceae > Tanacetum > Tanacetum coccineum. Next base: position 41,605 of record BQNB010021664.1, on the reverse strand, counting down.
AAATGTGACTCAAATATGATGCTCCCAAAATGCTGACCAATTAGCCTGCAGTTACTGACCTGAGAAAAACATACTTTAAAACGTCAACACAAAGTTTGTGAATTCATAGATTTATGTAAGTATAAATGTAGGACCGCAAGAGTTCAATGTGTGAAATAATGTAACACATACAAAATCACAAAATGTAATTATGATTGCCCTAAGCTCATGACAATGAAGCTACAACTATGTATGTGTGCATATTTATGCACTAATGTACCCGTGTAGATGTTCAACCCAAACATTCAAAATCCGATATGGTATACGTCCGTTTGACAAGTAAGCATGACTTACTCGGATGGGGATGTCAATCCCAAATAGGTCTATTTATAACTCGCGCGCTTACACAAAGTAATTAACAGTTCATGATAGTGGGCATAATGGGTTATCGCTACTTAGGCAACTCGTAATATGTTTAAAAGAGTACTTGCGTCCAAATGTAAACCAAGGCATGTATCTCACCCCGAGATTTGTAAAGTATTGTCAACAAGTTAAGTGGGGCTATAAACTCACCTCAAGTGATGGAATTGATTTCTAGAAAAATCAACTAGAAATGTCGTCGATAAAGACCGGTATGCAACCTATTTAATTATAGGTCGATTTAGAATACGCATGAAAATATAGAACAATGCACTATATTTTTATGTTGGTAGTATTATTTTATTTTTATAATTTGTTCAGTGGTAAAATAATCTCATGCACACTTTGGAATGATCAAGCTCTTACAATACGTACTTTCATCAAGGAAAATGCAACAGCAAAAGAACCCATAATTTTGCTTATTATCATGGCAAAACATAGCACGTGGAACTGTAAGTAATTAAATTATTAAATGCAATTAAACTGTATTCATTGAATTACATGTTATTTTGATGTTGAAACTAACTAAAAGTATGAATTAGATGTAGTTGTCACGCAAGTTTTGAATTGCTTTGTTGGAACAAGGCTGGTTATTAATGAAGAAGAAAATCAACACATTAAAGACTTCAAAAAGAAGTAAAATTATAAATAAATATAAACATTTATAGGATTTATTTAGTTAACAAAAAAATAAATTTAAAGATATTTCTTTTTTACAGCTTTTCAAGTTCAGATCTTACAACATCTATGGATACACAGATACATTTATCTATAGAAATAATTACAAAACAACCAGTAGAATTCTATTTACAGTTTCATTAGAAAATATTGAAGATCTTTATGATATTGTTGAGGTAAGCACAATATTTGTTTTTTAATAGGTTAATATATACGTTTACAATAGTAGTTTACTAACAATAATAACTTTAGTTCTTGGAAACAACCTACTAGATGTGTTGTTGTTAAGAAAATTTTGAAGGTTGTATGTGACCAAAGATGGTATTATATGACATGTAATGTCTGCAAGAGTGTTGTCAAAACATTTGCAAATACAACATCCAGAAGGTATTGTGATGATTGCGGCACACAAACCAAGCTTTATCCCTGGTACGAAAAACTATAATAAGGGTTTTAGACACAAACTAACAGGAATAGTAATATAAACTAAAAATATTATAACGACGCTAACAATGTTAATTGTCAATTTTTTATATAGGATCAAAATACCGATATGTGTTTAAGATGATATACGTTCGACTTCTCTAAGTTTTAAACAAAATACGTATTTTACCACTTAGGGTTTCAACCTACCTTCCCCTATCTCTCTCTTGTTTCGGCTGAACACCAAGCACATGCAAACACACACTTGTGTTTGTTAAATCTTGATTTTGATCATTGTTGTGGAGTTCTTGATCAAACACTAGCATCCTACTGAAGTTGTTGGAGTGTTATTGTGGACTAGTTTTTTATAAGATCACACTATTGATCTTTTATTCGTGATTGATCTCCTCAAGGTACACATATGATGTTATTTACTTTTGACTTGTCATAAACATGTAACTGAATCACTAGTATGAAAAATGTTTTTGAGAATTTATGTTTCTGCTGTAATACTGATTATCTATATATAATTGTTAAATAATTTTTAGATTATAACCTCATTGATGTAGCTCGGTTTAACGTATATGCCCTCATGGATGTAATGCTCCGTCGTTTAGGGTTGTAGTTTTAGATGTTTTACGGACGTAGGAGTCGGTGCGTTTTTTGTCACTTTGTAATCGGCTAGGCATGATTGAACCTATCAAAGATAGATGCTTTTTAAATGTGACATAAAAGAAAGTAATCTTAAGTGTGTGTCTTTATTCAAACAATGTGTAGGTGCAGTTATCTCGACACAAATAAAAATAGTGAGATAACCTAAACACTCAATTATTCATTTTTGCTCTATTATATGTGAAAATTGATATTAGTTACTTATTGTTGCAATTTGTTATCTAATAACCTATTCATTAACATGAGTACGTAACGGATATGGATACGTATGATGTGACTAATTAACATAAAACAATAAACAAAAAGCGTACCTTTTAGCATCTTTAAATGTTAAGACTATTACTAATCAGATGTTAAGTGTGTTGGTGATCAGGATGATATATGAGAGGCCTGACAAAGAAAGGATCATGACCGAGAAGGTGAAGCTGGAAAAAACCGTGATACATCTGCAAAGTAATTACCATGTTATCTTTATTTTTGAAAGCATTTGTGTAATAATATTAGTAACTATGTAAGTGATGAATAAACGTGGTACTTTATGTTATTAGTATCATTTACTTGCTTTCTACAATTAAGTGTAAGAAGAAACTGTATTTACTCACTTATACTGAAAAACACTTAGGCTATATTTATATCCAAATAGGAGAGATTATTAGGCCAATTCAATGCCCAATGATCTTTCACTAAGGATTTGAATAGAAAATATCATAAGTGTTAGATATCCTTAAACATTACTTAGGTCACTCAATGAACAACCATTCAGTGAGCTACCTTCAAGTGTTTAACCTGAGTCTAAGAAGAAAGACTCAACCATTCAGTGAGGTGGTACTCAATGAATGAAGTCCCTGAACTAAAAAAAGAAGGTGATGGGTTCAGTGAGCTATGACAGTAAGCTCACTGAACCCCATACGATCTCCTTAGATATAATGAAGACCTAGAAGACTTAGAGGACTAAAGATTAAGTGGGATAAGTTTGAATAGATAAGATCAAGTACTTATACCCTTAAGTCAAACTATCATGAAATGGGTATAAGAACAAGGTTAGTGTCATCATTGACCTTAGAAAGTATGTTGTCCCATTACCTAGATTAGAATTTGTAATAGAGACAAATGTACGAATATACTTATCCAATCAACTTGGAGAAACACACTTATCACCCACATGGGTTCCTACCCTACCTAAGCATTATAAATAAATATCATTGTCAAGGAGTAGGGTTTTATGTTTGTGCACTTAATGTTTATCATTCACAAACTCTATACTCCTCTAAATCAATTAATATGTTATTAGTATCATTTACTTGCTTTCTACAATTAAGTGTAAGAAGAAACTCTATTTACTCACTTATACTGAAAAACACTTAGGCTGTATTTATATCCAAATAGGAGAGATTATTGGGCCAATTCAGTGCCCAATGATCTTTCACTAAGGATTTGAATAGAAAATATCATAAGTGTTAGATATCCTTAAACATTACTTAGGTCACTCAATGAACAACCATTCAGTGAGCTACCTTCAAGTGTTTAACCTGAGTCTAAGAAGAAAGACTCAACCATTCAGTGAAGTGGTACTCAAGGGAACAACAGAGCGTCCGCATATTTTGTTAAAAAGTTATCAGAAAGATAAGGAAATGGAAAATTGTTTACATTTCACCTTCACATATCCGTATTTTTTTGTTTTTAGCTTTATGTTAAAAATGTTTCTCTGCATATGTTAAGGGGGAGTGCCTCTAATGATTAAAAACGTTCAAAGATCAAAATTTTCTTCTTCATTTATTGTTAGTGAGAATGATGAAAAATAGAAAGAGAGATTTGTAAGAAAAATAGAAAGAGAGAATTGAGAAATTGTATACTTGAAAAAATAAAAGTATATGGCATGTGCTTCAAAAGCAAGAACAACACATGAAAAGAAAAAGATAAAAGTATGCAAGAAAAGAAATGTCACAGCATACGAAAACAGATAGAGTGCTTGTTCTACATTCTCTTGATCTTATCAAAAACTCATGATAAGATTTTAGATTTTCATCATGGTTTTCACATACATTTTTTAACAGAATTTTTTACGTAAGTTGATTGAGTTGCACTGTATGTTTAGTTACTTTCAAACACTCCTATAATCTTCCAGAACCGGAATTGATCTACCCTGGAGTCTCCTTCTAATTTAGGAAAGTTAGGTCTAAGTGATGGAGTTTGTGGTGCAAATCAACATGTTTTGAATACCAAAAGGACTTAAGCGATAAAGCTTTGAATGAAAAAGAATGAACGAAAAATGATAAAGATGTCAAAAGTGACAAGAATGTGATAAAGAAGAATCGAATGATAAGCAAAGACAAAGGTCGGAGTTGAAAAGTGAGAGGCTTATAAGAACAAACAAAGGGTGTTTCTCCTAAACTAGGATAGAAACCGGGTTAATTCATATGTTATCGTATTTCATTTATTGATTTCTGGTATTAAAGAAGACATCATGGACCCGGTCATGCAAATGCACAACCCGTCCTAGCCACTCAAGTACTTCTCAAAAAATATTTGTTTCATTCTCACGAAGATTAAACGCATAATCTATCGACTTCTCATTCCGAGAATGTTGGTATTGAATAAAGGACATTATGCTCCAATCCTTGCTTACTAAAAGTGCACAAATAGAGTCTAGAGCCAAATTGATATTCAATGTAGTATCTTTAGGACACAAAGGTACATTTTTATTAAATATCAATAATACAAAAAGGTACAATGTTATATGTCTTAGTGACATTACATGTCTTTGTGACTATGCCAGAATATTTTAAGAGTGATACTATAAGATAGTATTCACAATGATTGAATGGCAATCCTACCAGTGCTAATATCATGTCAATGCTGAACGTAGGTCACTCATTTGAAAATGATTGCTTAATGATTCAAATAAGTGTTATCTAATAATCTATGTGATTTAGGTGTTATGTGTTTTTTCAGAATTTGTTTTCAAATGCACAAAATGACATTTCTTTGATTTTATCATTGAATAGTTGTTTTACCCTAAGTTCATGAGATTAATGCTTCTTTGGATTTTATGGTCATATTTCCACATCCTTATCATCGAGATATTGATTATGATCATATTTTTCAAATAACTCATCAAAAAATTTCAAAGCATGATCTTGTGATACATGGACTACATGGTTAATGTAGAAGATGGTTCTTACTTTGATACTATTTCGCCATTCATCTTCTACAACATTACACAACATCTATATCTTTCACAAGCAGTACTACTTTAATGATTCTTATAATGTCAAAAGTTGTCTTTCAACCTTCACGGGAATGATAACAATCAAGTTTGTTGGTTTGAGGGAGCTTACGGGTTATTTTAAGGAGTATGTTAGATAATAAAGGGAGATTGTTTGATTCTCTCGAAGAATTTAGAAAAGTTATGATTTTTGACTTCATAGACTATTAAAGGTTATTCTTTAAGTGATTCTCAACCCTGAGCTTATTTTGGCACTTAGTCATAATGGATCATAATCATCACGAGGGAGAGAAATATAAGTATAGAATTTGGGGAGAAAATATAAGGTTAATCCAAGAATGTAAAGGGGGGAAATTTAAGAATAATTTAAAGATATTATAGGACAAATCATTTTGGTTAATAATCATAGGAAGATATTAGTGAAGAAATTGAGTTAAAGAGATCATTTTTTATAAGTAGTTTAACTAATAAGATAAGTTTTGTCTTCATGATTAGTGAGGATTAAAAAAATAAGAAAAAGCAAAAACAAAATAAAAAAATGTATATATTGTTGGTGAGGATTGAAAGAAAAGCAAAAACAGAATGAGAGAATTTTGTTATAATCTTTTCTCATTGATATGTTTAGAGGTTACATCATCAAGTGTTTAGAATAACATGTAGTGCTTTATCAAACTTAAAGGTCAAACAAGGTAGTTGGTTCAACATTTGCATGAGATTACTTCAGCGATGTCATCATCATCTTCAACTACAAATCATTTAAGAAAAAATATTCACAATCAAGATCACTAGTTCAATCTTCAAGAGATAGATATGTGATTGAGGGGGAGCAAAAAAATATGAAGATTCAAGAATAAATTCAAGTATTCAAGTCTTCTACAAGAAATGCTCAATCAATATCATCGTATTCAAGATCTTTCGTCAACAACATTATGTGACTGAAATCAATTTTCAAGATTAAGATCAAGAGTTAAACATAAAGATTTTATACAAGATTTAAAAAAATTCAAGTTGCAAATGAAGATCAAGATATGGATAGCTTTTAAGAATGCGGATTTTGAGTTTAAAAGTAGAGTTGATACCTTCAAAGATAAAGATCGTGATATTAGGTCGTCCTTAGCTTTCACAAGGAATTCTCAGTGTTTTCGAGCTTCAAAGAAATGAGATCCAAATCTAGCCTATCTTACATAGGAGGAGATTGTTAGAATTAAAGATAAATTATATATTTGATGTAAAGATACTTAGCAACATCACTAAGTATATAATAAGGCTTAATTCCACCATTTGATGTAACATACATGTCAACTCATTTGTATCAATATCAAATGAGAAAAGATTAAACACACATTCTCTCTCTAAACACACACACACACACGCACACTACTTACACCTTGATTTACACACACTAATCCATCAATCATGATCTTAATGTCTAATATGTACCTTAAGCCCCTCTGGACTTATACTTCCTATCCAGGCTTAAGCCCCTTCTAGACTTATATTTCATGTTTGGGCTTAAATCCTTTCTGGGCTTATAAGCTCCTGTCCAGGCTTAAGCCTCGTCTGGACTTATATTTCATGTCCGGGCTTAAGACCCTTTCGGATTATACTTCATGTCCGGAATTAACCCCCTTTTGGGCTTACACTTCCTGTTTAGGCTTAAGCCCCTTTTAGACTTAGACTTCATCATGTTCGGACTTAGCCCCTTTTGGGCTTATACTTCATATCCGGGCCTTAACCCCCTTCAGGCATATATTTCATGCCCGGGATTTAAACACCTATCGGAGTTAGGTCCATTTTAGACTTATTCTTTAAGTCCTTTTCGGACCATACATCATCATGTCCCCCCAGTCTAGTATGATATGGTTCTGACCATGTTATGCTAGACTTATACTTTATCAGCGGCTATCATTTTCCTTTCGGACTATATGTCGCTATATCCAATTTTGGACTACACTAGTCATGCCATTCTAGGCCGCACCAATTATGCCCCTCTCTAGCTATACGTATGTTGGGTGGTGATGGTCGGATGCCATGTTTCCCGTGTTTTAATGGTCAGGACCTCATGAGAATAATGATATTTCTATTGTCGGGGTAACATTAGAATCAACCAGATACCTTCCTTTTCATCTCTTAAGAGAGAATGATTAGAATGATTTAGGAGGATGAAGATGGTCTCTATACATTGTGTGATGAAATGGGTAAAGGTATGGCCACCTTGTACTAGCTTGTATGTGCTTATTATATCCATCTTTCTTATGATCGAACAATAGTGCCAATATTACCTTCGTCTTAAGACCACCAAAGAATGTAATTCTGTGTTGGGTTAATTATTAGTTTACCCGTCCTGGTGCGAATATTACATCCGTTTTAAGACCACCGGAGAAAGCACTTCCGTGGTTGGGTTATTTTTAGGTTACCTATCCTGGTGGGAATATTACATCCGTCTTAAGGCCATTGGAGAATGCACTTCCGTGGTTGAGTTGATTTTTAGGTTACCTGTCCGTGGTTGGGTCAATATTTTCTATACAATCCTACATATAGATGTTTTTTTAAATGGTTTTTTTTAAACAGTCGCCTTAAGAATAGTTTTTATTTTTAAAATTATGTTTCTTACGAAACTTATCGAGAGTTGAGATCAATGTAGACACAAAATTGTTTAAATACCCAATGTCCTATTATATATATATATATATATATATATATATATATATATATATTCATTTTTCTAAAAAACTCACTTTTCACCTCTTTTTTAAAAATAAAATATCTTGTAAACGGTAAATCGTTAAGCGACAAAAAATACATTATCACGACGGGAATTTTTTTATCTTTCGATAGGCGGGTACTTCGAAATATTTTTGACGAACTTTTTTTTTTGAATTTTATTAGTGTTAGAAATTTGCGATGGAAAAATCATATGTGATTTGTTTTTTTTAAATCACGCATGATTTCACAAATCACATGTGATTTTTAAAATAACAAATCAACTCTGATTTTATAAATCACGTGTGATTTTTTTATGACGTAAATTTCGACGCTTTTAAAGAACCCCGAAAAAAAGTTCGTCGAAAGTATATAGAACTATAGAAGTGCCCCTTTATAGAAAGATGATTTAATTCTCTTCGCCATGATATGATTCGTTTTGGGTGACGATTAACGGTTTGTAAGATATTTAATATTTAAAAAAGATGTGGAAAATAAGTTTGTTTTAGTTTGATGAATTACGAATGACCCTTCATGGGTTTTAAACAATTTTGGATGTACATCATACTTTTCTCAAGTTAACGATCTCTATCATAATTTTCTTTTTATCACAATCATGTTTATAATCTCAATTTATATTTCAATTTTAATTTGTTAAAATGAACAAGGTATATTGTTTTTGTCTCCCTAATAATTTTTTTATAATACACTATAAAAATACCCACTTACTCATAAAATAAAAAATAAAAAGTAAAAATCATATAATACCTTAGGCCACTCTATCGAGCACTCTAAGTGCCGTGATAAAACCCACTATATAGTTTTTTTTGGAGTAAACCCACTGTATAGTTTGAAAGTAAAAGAGTAAACCATAATACTAATTTTATTACGGCCCGTTTGGTTTGTAAATTGGTTTAGGATTTGAATTTAAATTTAGATTAAGATTTGGATTTGGTTTTGATAAATGAGAGAGAATATATAAATCTTGTTTATTTTATGTATTAGGATATAAATTGAGAATGAAATTTATAATTTTTTATACATTAAATATATGCAGGCCCACTAGTCATAAATGTTTTTGTCAAAAGTATAATTACAATATCCTATTTGTATAAAAATACAATTAAAGTCAAGTACATTAGAATTGTCAATACTCCAAGAGGTGATGCTGGGTTTTAATAAAGTCCAATTCTATAGGTCTCAAACACTGTTTCATAACCGAAAACTTAAAACAAACTAAGGGTTCGTTTGGTAGGATGGAAAGAAATGTTAAATGAATGGAATAAACAACGTAATGGAATAAAGGACGTAATGGAATGGTTCATTACCGTTATTAATCATGTTTGGTTTATATGATAAGGCGTAATGGAATCGATAATAAAAAGACTAAAATACCCCATTGATGATAGAAATTATTTAATGTGGTTAATTAATGATGGGGTTTTATGTAATTTAATTCCATTACGGGATGGAATGAAAAAAAACTAGGGGACCCCTAAGGAATGATTTTGGTGGAATGGGTCATTCCTTAGAATGAATCATTACTACCTATAAATGTAAACAAACAAGATTTTTCCATTCCATCGTAATAATAGTTTCCATTCCTACTTTGATTACAGCATACCAAACGCTACGTAAGGGTTCGTTTGGTAGGACGGAATGAAATGTCAAATGAATGGAATAACCGACGTAATGGAATAAATAGTGGAATGTAATGATTCATTACCATTATTAATCATGTTTGGTTTGTATGATAAGACGTAATGGAATCATGATAAAAAGACTAAAATGCCCATTAATGATAGAAAGTTAATTTAATATGTTAATTAATGGTGGAGTTTTATGTAATTTGATTCCATTACAAGATGAAATGAAAAAAAAAGTAGGGACCCCTAAGGAATGGTTTTGGTGTAATGGGTCATTCCTTGTAATGAATCATTACATTTCATAAATGTAAACAAACAACATTTTTTCATTCCATCCTAATAATCTTTTCCATTCCCCCTTTGATTACAACATACCAAACACTAATTTATGCCAACAGTGTCAAACCCCTCAAACAAACACTTCCTTAAAGTTTTATCAAGGTTTAGAAATAAGTAAAAAAATCTATCACCACCGGACGCCTGCCAGCACTCATCACTGTCACTACAGCTATCTCCGTCTTCTTCTTCATCATCCAATTCATTTTCTAGGTATCTTTTCATTATTCATTTTATAATCATCATCATCATCATATTCTTCATCTTTATTAGGGTTCCATTTATTTGCCTTTATAGTTCATTAGGTCTTCTTTATAATTTCTATACATTTTATCTTATCTAAAAACTCATAATTTCTATTTAAGTTCCTTTATAGTTCATTAGTTTTTCTTTATAATAAATAAGAGTGTTTGGGATTGCTTATTTTTTTCTACTTACAAATAAGCATTTTTGGAATGTGTGTGTTTTGATTTGCTTATTCTCTGAAAAATGCAGTAAAGCTCCAAGAAATAATAAGCTATAAGAAAGTTTTAACGAGATGTATTTTATAAAAGTTTTAGGTCAGATATGATGTTAAACGAGTAATGTTATTTTCATTTTAAGTAAATGCTTTGAAATATGCAGCGCTTACTATGAAAGAAAACTAGTTCTGCTTAAAAAGAAGCAGAAACGCAGAATCCTAAACACCACTTATGCTTATCTTTTTTATGAATGTTATGAGTTTATATATGTTAATTTCGCTAATTTATGATAAACATGGTACAATTGTTTAGTGTAGACTATCTCATTGGTTATAGTTAAGACCTGTAATTCTGTTGTAATTGGTTCTGGTGATTAGGCTTAGCTACTTTTGTTGAAGTTTAGTTCGGTTGCTATATGCCTATATGTTTGCTATGTTTTTGGATCAGTGTTAATTTGCGACGTATGGTTAAAGCTAGGAAGACGAGTAAGAATTTGATAATTAACGAGCTCAGTAGGAATGTCAATAAGTTATAGTAGAAGGGGTGAACTATTGGCTTATAGTTGTTAGAGCTTTTGTGGTATTTTGTCATATAGTATATGATAAGAAAAGTCGAACCTGAAGTGAAAATTGAAATCATAGCCACAACCCACAGGCCTTTTGAAGAACCAATTTACAGTATTGACTCATATATCCGTTCTTATTCACCTTGTTGCTGAACCAATACTTCCCTGATTCTTAGGTACATTGTACCTAATATTGAAAAATATCTATCTATCTATATCTATACTATAAATAAAGGGTTTACACCCTATTCTTAAAAGTAGAAAAATTAAGAAAACTATATATGAAAAATGTAATTTCATTCAATTTAGATAATGTATAATCCCTAAATTCTCAAACTTTTATTATTTTTCGTTTATAACCTATAAACTTTTTTTTATCACTACAACTATCTCCCGCTATAAAATCCCGTTGCTATGCATGGGTACTCGTCTAGTTGTCTATTGTAGACATTCTGATTACAATGCTATATTCAACCAATTTACGTATGATATCGGTTGATCCGATGTGTGTTTGATCTCAAACAGGTCCTGTAGGGAAGATGTAAAATTTGGGTAAAGGGTTATGGGTCAAAAGGTTAGACATTTAAACAGGGTGAAAGTCTTTTTTAAGTCTTAATTCAATGCATGTGACCTGCTTAATTATAAATACTCAAATACTGAGATTATATTGTAATTTTTCTACTCATGATTAGCACATTAGTTACTCATAGAAAATTTGAATATTGGACACAAATATGTTTGACGTGCAATCCATCCTAAGCTAATACAATCAGAACCTGTTACACAACCTGTCGGGCCTGACCATCTTGCTATTTATCATCATGTATATAATTTCTTTTTTTATGTCTAACACTAGTGTTCTGTTGGACAGTGGATTTAAGCTTCTGCCTCTACGATGGCGACAATGGAGGGCAGATTGACGTCAAAGTTATGATTATCAGTTTCCTCATTGCTTCATTGTGAAATAACGAGAATACCCATCTTGAATGAATATATATCCTCTTATTCTTTCTCCACAAAACCATTAGCGTATATACAAACTACGAAAAGCATTAAAGATGTCTGCAATTGTCAACAACAGTTCTATAGATATTTAAGGCCTCGATATTACCATGATGGCAGGCCCAGAGGTTCCCTTTAGAGGGGAAAGAAGTTGCTTGGTAAAGAAGCTCTTTTTGTTATTTTGGGTTTGAAGAGAGTTAAAGAAGATGATGAGAAATTGGACAAATTTGTCAAAACTCATGTGTCAAGGCTCTTAAAGATGGACATGGTTGCTGTTCCTAATGAGCTTGAACGCCAAGAGGAAGTGCAATTAGCTGTCAAGGTTTACCCATTTCCCCTTTACTCAATTATTCTTATCATGTAGTCGCACTGTTTGTATTCTTAGTATTTTCCTGTCAACTGGACAAAGGGTTTAGCGGTCGGTACAGTCTATATATCAGCTGTCATGGTATGTATTAGAACACCTTATACTTATGGTTTAAGGCTGTACGGCTGGACCAAACCACTTTATTCGTAAATATGCTTATATCTTTACATTAATAACAATTAATGAGTTGGGGTGTAAGATATAAGGTGATGAACTATAATAAGAGACAACTAGCTAACCTAGGCAAGCCAAGTGGAAGCACTATATTGTATATCATTTAAAGTTAGGATCAAGACATTCACTCCAGTTCTTATAAAGAGGTTGGCTGTAGTGGTTGCAAGATAGTTAAAGGCTAAAACGACCTCAAAGCGACATGCCTTCCGGTAACACCCCCATTTTGACAAATATAGCAGCGGAAGCTAATCTGGGGTATTACTTCATAGTACAACAAACATAATCATAGAAAATGACTCAAAAAAGACGTTTTGAAAATTTAGTTATCATTTAATATTATATCAGAGTTTTACAAAAGGAGAGGTCCCAAAATCTAGAAACATAAAGTTTGAATGATAACAGTTTAGTCATCTTTAAGTCCAATGCCACTCCGTGCCATAGGTTCACTAGTACAAAAACTGGTATTGGTCACTCCAAAAATGTGTGACGATATACATATGGTCACACGTGTTTTTTTGGGTGTTTGTCACTAAAGATCACGCCACTGTAGGTCACATACGGTGACGTTAGGGAGTTCGTGGCTATTTCCATTGAAAAAGAGTGACCAAAACCCGAATATGTGTGACAAATTAGGCACAAGTTTTGTTGGATTAATCAGTATTAGTGACCGTAAACACTTTATAGTCACACGAATGGTTTTTGAGAGTAACTATTGTTCGTCCTTTGGCCACATAAATATATAATATATGTGACATTTGAGATGATTTATTTAAGTAAATGTGTATTTTATGTGACTATTTCCCGTCCTGTGGCCACATGAATATATAATAAATGTGACGTTTGTGATGATTTAGTCACACAACGGGTGTTGTTTTTTTGGAGCTAGTCACATATAATTTAAAAAAAAGTGGCCAAAAGTGTTAATAAGTGTGACCATATGCTTTTTAAAATCAAGTAAATGTGTATTTTATGTGACTATTGTTCATCCAATGGTCACATGAATTTTATGTTTGTGTGGCCTTTTGTAATATTTAGTCACACAAAGCATGGTTTTTTTGGGATTTAGTCACATACAAGTTAACCAAAAGTGGCCAAAAGTGTTAATAAGTGTGACCATATGTTGTTTAAAGTCAAGTGAATGTGTATTTTGTGTGACTATTGTTCATCCAATGGTCACATGAATTTTAAGTTTGTGTGGCGTTTTGTAATATTTAGTCACACAAAGCATGTTTTTTTTAATTTAGTCACATACAAGTTAACCAAAAGTGGCCAAAAGTGTTAATAAGTGTGACCATATGTTGTTTAAAGTCAAGTGAATGTGTATTTTGTGTGACTATTGTTCATATGCAATGGTCACATGAATTTTTAGTTTGTGTGACCTTTTATAATATATAGTCACACAAATCATGTTTGTTTTTGGTATTTAGTCACATAAAATACAATTTTAAATAAAAAGTGTGACCAAAAGTGTTAATAAGTGTGACAATATGCTGTTTACAGTTGAAAATATGTGTATTTTGTGTGTCTATTGTTTAACCAAATGGTCACATTAATTTTTTAGTATTGAGTTACCTTTTGTAGTAATATAATATATATAGTAGTCACGGTGTACAAATATGTTTTGTTTTAGGTATTTTTATCACTTATAATTAAAGAAACATAAATGGCCCAAAAGTGTTATAATTGTGACCATAACCCATGGGGGGGGGGGCATCATCTCAAAACGCCCATAAATCACTTATCACATCTACCACTACAACTCTCTCACCATCGTACATTATATCAGCTAGAGTTAACCTTAGGAGCTATTGGCAGTCCTTCTCACGCGCTTGCTCTAGATACACATACAATATGCGTAACTCAAACCGACACACTAAATTGGACTATCAAATACACACACACTCATTTGAGAGTGACTATATTCAAGTCACGGTAGTGTATTGATATGATGTAAAGATAGTCGACAACACGACATATCATCTCTATGTCCAAAACTCCTTACGTCACACACACACAGAGCGACACGACATTTTAAAGATCAATTTAATAACATAAAAAGATATATAAAAATGTTTATTAGGAGTTACGAGAGTGCTCAAGTTAAAAATATGTTAAAGGAGAAATTATGTTATTGAGTTTGGAAGTGGGGATATATCATACGAAAAGCGCGTGGGCGAGTGTGTGGAGATTTTAAATGGAAGTCTATTCTCTCTCTCTAGTAATTTAGTGAGGAGTGTGGAGAGAGAGCGATGTGAGCTGCTATACTCTCACCTCTCGCGTTGAGAGCACAGAGGTGAGTGAGGGGGTGTTAGGGCAGCGGAGAAGCACACACACACACACACACACAGGGCTTCGGATGACGTCATTATTTATTGGTTTGGGTGTTTTTAGAAGATGTTTTTATTTGTGTATAAAGGTACAGTGGAGGTTTTTGAGAGAGTGGATGTGATTAAAGTGATGTGGGAGGGGTATTAATGGTGGGTTGAGTGTGAGAAATTAATGAATTTGTGGATATATGAGGGTGGTAGTTGAGAATATTGTGGTAGTTTTTATTTGTATTTAAAAAGTTTGTTTTTATTATGTGTAGAGGTTTAGGTTTATGCAAAAGAGCTATGTTTCAATCATGTAAAAAAGAAGGACATGTTGTTGATTCGTTTACTTACCCTGGAAAAGACTAAGAAAGTAAAACGTTTTGGGTTTATTCGTTTTATCAACGGGTTTAATGTTGAGCGCTTGTGAACAATTTATGCACTATTTGGGTGGGTCAATTCAAGCTTCACGCTAACAAGGCGAGATTTCAAAGAGATACTTGAACAGGGCAAGGGGCAGATCATAAAGAAGGTTGCTAATGTCGTTCTCGTCCTAATATCGGGATTAGGGAGTTCTAATTCCATATGTTAATCGGTAAAAAATCATAAGTCGGTTATCATACAAGACTCCCCTGCCATTGTTGTTGACGTAGATTGTGCGCTCTCCAAAGACTTAAACTTTCATCCTAATGTAGAATTAAGAATTTGGTGTCCCTTACCAATCTCAAGAACGCTTTTGGTGAACGAAGGTTTTTGTGACTTTTGAATGTAAGTTACTTAGGGGAATTGTGGGTTCCTTAGAATTTCCCTCTGTGAAATCGAAAGAGGCATCCGCTGAATAATGTGGGAGTTAGCTCTTGGTTTCTCGAAATTTCGCCAGCTCTTTCGATATCAATCCTGATGGCAGCATTTGTGTGGGTAGAAATTGAAGGTGTTCCATTGAAAACTATGGACTATGAACAACTTTCACAAGAATTGTCACCAGGTGGGGGACCTTAATCTACACTAATGACTCTGAAGGAATTTGTTTCTACATCGAAGTACGATTACTGATTTGTTCACTAAGTCCATCTCAAATATTTATGAAACTTCAAGATCATTTTCCTGGAAAAAGTGATTGATTCGTGCTAAGGAGTCCCTGGTTGGACCCCTGACCTGCTAGAGGACTCAGATGAGGAGGAATTATCTATGATCGATTCATTAAAGAAGGAAAGAAGAACTTGAATCTGAGAATGAATGTAGCATCTCCGATCGAAAAGTTCCAGATACGGTTTTTGAAAATGAAGGTGGTTCAAAAAAAGACTCATCTGTGGATCCTTTTGGGCTATACCCTTTGCTTAACAAAAAGACAAAGGATCAAAAACATAAGGAGAGTGGTGCAAAATCCTAGTAATCGCCCAAATTCCCACCGGTTTTACACCTAATAACACAATGATGATACAGGGTAAAGAACAGTATGTTAATGACTATGAAGAGAGAAGCTCAACAAAGACGATGGAGATTCTATAGACATACCAACCTCAAAGAAAATGTAGATGAATCCGCAAGTGTTCGGTCATTTTAAAGAAATCAGTGGCCCCGAGTTCAGGGGGGCTCATTTAATTGTTGTCTTATTGAGGAAGTGGTGAAAGTTGGCCAAACAATGGCTATAAACCATGGGGATGGGGTGATAACAATAACAATCGTGCGCGCTATCATTGAAAATCTCAAGGAGCGTCGATTGTAGATCTGAAGAATTAATGTGTCACCTTAAAATACAAAGGCCTCAGCTCAAAAGGCCAAACAAGATTGGGCAAGAGGATTATGTGTGAACGAATAGGTGTATTTTCTAAGCGATTCAAGAAACAAAGATGGAGGAGATTGATATTTTCAGTGTTCGTACGGTGTTGGGGTAATTCGAACTTTTGAGCATCTTCAAGTAATTTGGTAGGCAATTCAGTGGAACTTGTGTGATTGGAATCCCACTACATTTTTGTAAAAAAAGCTTCACTATTTTTGGATATTATTTATTCATTATTAGGGGTGTTTGGTTATTGAAAACGGTATTGACCTCATGATTATTGGCGGTCTATGCTCCTCATTGATCCGCTATAAACGTATCTTTGGACTACATGCGCATTTATTAACAGTGGCAAGTAGAGGTTGGATTATGGGGACTTCAATGAGGTTCGCGTCAAATCAGACAGTTTGGTACTAATTTTAAATGTTCAATGGACGAATATTTTTAATTCTTTTATATTCCACGGGTCCTTTGAAGAAGATCATCCTTGGAGGTGGTGCTTTCCACTTGGTGTCATAAGCTGTCGACAAAATGAGGCAAGGTTGTATAGATTTTTTGCATCGAAACAATTTGCTAAAATATTTTTCCTCACATGAGCCATCACTTTGGACAGATTCTATCCCGATCACACAAGTACCGAATTCTTCTTCGAGAGTCCGGCCCATGATTATTGGTCCGGTTCCCTCCAATTCTTTCACCATTGGATTTCATCTCGAGTCCTGTAATTGATTTCGTCACCTTCAACTTGGAATTCTGCCCCTTTTCTGTTGACATCCTAATGGAATGCGTAACTTGGCGGGTAAATTGAAATTCCTTAAAGCTCACATCAAGATTTGGATTAAAGCTAACAAAAGTGAAACAGTTTCTACTAATCTTAAGAAGGAGTTGAACCAGTTAGATGTGTTTATTGACAAAGGTACAGGTACTGAGGTAGAAGCTGAAAAAAGAATGGAGGTGTTGGCTGCTCTTCGTAACATTGATCATATTCATTCCATGGATTTAGCTCAAAAGGCCAAGATCAAATGGTCAATCGAAGGCGATGAAAACTCAAATTTTTTCCACAGAATTTTGAATAAAAAACGTAATCAAATGAACATCAGGGGTATTACGATTGATGGCGTTTGGAAGGAGCAGCCTAATTGAATTCAAACAATAATTTCATCTATCTCATTTTCAGGATAGATTCGCTATAACCTTCGAGAGGCGTGCTAACATTGATATAATTCTTCCGAAAACTATTTCTGAAAGATCACGTCCAGGACCTCGATCGAGTAGTTTCTAAACAGAGAATAAACGCTGTTTGAGGCTGTGCACAGACCAAATCCCCGTGGCCCCGACGGGTTTTCTTGTTAGCTTTTTATCCGCATTTTTTGGCCTGTTTATTGAGCACGCTGTTTATAATGGCTTGTAAATCAATGTTCATTCATGAGAAATTCTCCTGGTTGTAACTCATCATTTATAGCTTGATCCCAAAAGTCCCGGACGCTAACTTGGTCAAAAGACATTAGACCATTAAGCACTCATTAGGAAGTACTACAAGATCATTGCCAAGAACTTTTGTCTAACATGCTTGTTAAAAGTTTGGGGGACATTGTTAATAGAAGTCAATCTGTATTTACGCCGCGAAAGAACAAATGTTTAGACGGTCCCGTTTATTCTTAATGAGATCCTCCATTGGTGTCACAAAAAGAAGAAGAAAACGTCTAATTTTTAAGGTCAATTTTGAAAAGGCTTGCGATCGATTAGATGGGAATTTTTAGAGATGTTCTTAAAGAGTTTTCGGTTTCAGGTGTAAATGGCGTAACTGGATTCAAAAAAGTTGCCTAACTTCTTCTACAGGGTTTCATTCTTGTCAAAAGATGTCCAACGAATGAGATTCCAATTCTATAAAGGGTGAAACAAGGCGATCCTTTTATCCCCTTCCTCTTTAATCCTCGTGATGGAGAGCCTTCCATTTATCTTTTCAAAGTATTCGTAAACCGGGATGTTTAAAGGTATTGTGTAGATCAACTCATAAATTCTTTCGCATATGTTCTATGCAGATGATGCTATTTTCTAGGGAGTGAGAGACGGGTATATCCCACGTTTGATTCACGTTTTGAATTGCTTTTTTTTCATGCTACGGCCTTAAGATTAACTTGAATCAAAAGTATGCTAATGGATTAATGTGGAAAGTGCTTAGGTCATCCAAGCGGCTACAAAGATAGGATGTCCCTTGTTCTTAAGTGTCCTTCTAACAATCTTGGGACTAAGGTGGGAGGTTTCTATGACACGCGTTAAGCATGGCAAGAATAGTTTGAAAAAGTGAAGTCTCGGCATTCCAAATTGAAATCCAAAACTTTCTCTATTGGGTATCGTTAACTTTGTTTGAAATCGGTTTTAGATCTATTCAGTCTTTCACATGTTCTATTTTTCAAAGTTCCTTCAAAGGTGCTTCATATCTTGGTGTCATAAGAAAGTCATTTCTTTTAATGGCTTATGATCCCCGGGTAGTAAAAAGGCTTCTTGGGTAAAATGTGAAAATGTTTTGACAGACAAAAAATGAGGCGAGGCTAGGTGTGTCCTAGCTTATTTTGCGTTAAATAGAGGCTTGATGATTAAGTGGGTTGGAAGTTTTCTCTCGGCAAAAAGACTCTCTTTGGACTAAAGTTATGTGTGGTCTATTCATGGTTTGGGGTGGTCAAATTCATTCGGAATGGACTTAACACTGTGCAAATCCAAGTTGCTTACGATTTGAGTGAAGTTCGATCTCTCCAAAGAAAAGTGATGGTACGTTTTTGATTATCATGACTCATAAGATGGGAAACGGGGAGTCCACCAAATTTTGGTGTGGATCATTGGCATTACTAGGGGCATTTTTAAAGACCTTATAACCAGATTATACGCCTTGAATATCCTCAAAGGATGTTACTGTTAGTTCCAAGATAGGCGATCACGTGTTTGGTCCGCTCCTTCCGTCAATTCCTATAGGGGGTAATCGAGCAAAAACAATCGACAGCTTGGTAGAATTGGTATCGTTCTGTCACTACGAGCCTTCGGCTGACAATTGGAATTGGAATCTGGAGATAACGGGTATAATTTCGGTGGCCTCTGCTCGTAGACGTAAACGATTAGATATGCCGACCCGAATATTGGAGAAGAAACAAGAGAGGGTAAAGTGGGTCCCCGATAAAAATCAACGTTCTTTCTTGCCTGGAAAATCAAGACCGATCTTTACCGTACCCGTATCAACATCTTTCTCGTAGAGTAATTGACATTCAGGAGATGATCGTGTCCCCATTTGTGATAATGCTAATTGAATCGATGCGGACCATTTGTTCTTTTGGTGGATTGGTTCGGGACAAGCTAATAAGGGGATTTGAGGCCGGTGGGAAATTGGATCACGCAAAACTTGAACTCATATGCAGAATGGAATTCTTGGCTTGTTTCAATTCCGTAGGAATCCAACACAAAAAGTATTATCAGATGAGGAGTTTGGTATCCATTTGGTGTACGTTTGGATCTATCGAAACAAGCTCCAATTGACAAAGAGAAACCTTCGATAGTCGATGCTTATTGTATAAAGTCCTTGTAGTTCTTTTATTGGTGTAAGTAATAGATCTAAAGCCTCGTTTGGAATGGAACGAATGGCTCAAAAACCCCTATATTATTGTTTTGTAATCTAGCTCCTTGCTAGTTTTTGTTTCTAATAAAATCGCCGTTCCAAAAAAAATGGTCACATGAATTTTTAGTTTGTGTGATCTTTTGTAATATATAGTCACACAAATCATGTTTGTTTTCGCTATTTAGTCACTAACAATTAAACATAAAGTGGCCAAAAGTGTTAATAAGTATGATAATATGCTGTTTAAAGTGAAAATATGTCACTACTACACAAAAGGCTATAAACACCCCCAAATAGAGACCGGTTATGTAAAACCCTATTCCTATAATCAAAAACTAAGGGGAATAGAACAAATTGAGATTGGTTTTGTTGAAAAAACAGGTTTTTTATAATACAAAACGCATAAAAACTGGTTATGCGGGTGAAAACAAGTCTTTTAACACAATTAAAACACTTAGGCGGTGAAAACAAAAATTTAATGAAAAAAGGCGCCTTGTTTCCTTCCCAAAATTTCATTATCGATACAAAACCCCATACTTTTCCCCAATCTACTTTCACAAACCCTAACCCTCACTAACCTTCACTTCACTTCCCTTCCCAAAATTTCATTATCGATTGCCCATTATGGGATTGTGCAGATGGACGGATCTTTCTTGAGGATTTCTCACCTTTGTATAAACAAGCTTTTGATTTCTTAAATGCTATCGCTAAACCTTTTCTCAGGTAATATACATATGCATATCGACTGATATTTTATATCTATGTGCATAAGATTTGAGATTTTATGGGCTTTGGTTTTTGTACTTTTAGAGCGGTGTCTTTTATGTGGCTGTGTGTGTGTGTGTTGGGGGGGGGGGTGTTTAGAAACTGAGACCATCATAGCTGATTTGAACAAGCTTGCAAAGAACAAGCGACTAAGAGATGGTCGAAGCTTATTCATTCCCTCAACATCAAATTACGGAAAAGTAAAGCTCGTTCTAAAGAAAAATCAATACCTAGTTGAATCTCCTTTCCCAGAGGCAAGATTGCTATCTTTTTACAATCTACATAACGGATGCTGATATATAGTCATTAGTTCCTTATTCGATGCTTATTTTCAGGTATTCGATGCTTATTTTCATGTATTGAAGAGATTGTTAATTGAATGGATATCTTGGTTCTACTTGCTCACAATTGTTTTTTGAAACAAAATTTTGAATTAACAACCTAGCAAGCAGCTAGGAGCAAAGAAAAACAATTACATAGGGATGATATAATGTTGTTGAACTTTTTTTGTTTATTTCTTAAATTTTAATGATTGAACGACACGTAATAAGTATGGCCATTTTGATCTCAGAACACACTATACCACCTTTTTTGCTGGTCTTACTAATTGCCTTATTTTAATGAAATTTGTACTGTCAACAAAATTGAAGGCAATAGAAGGATATGGGGTGTCAAGAGTTGTAGATTCTAATAACCCAGATTTCAAAGCTGGTGATCTAGTATCAGGGCTTACGAATTGGGAAGAATACAGCGTGATCAAGAACACTCGTTAACTCAAGAAACTTCAGAAAGATGATGATATTCCTCTATCTTATTATCTTGGACTTCTAGGTGCGCCTTCTTTCGCTCTTCCCTTCATTTAACTGCATAATACTTTTCATCTTCTATTTCTTAACGCTTCAACTTAAAAAAATCTCATGAACTGCATATTCTTTTATTCGGTTATTGTATTCTTTAGAAAGGCAAAGGGTTATCACCTCTAAGTATTACCACTCTGAGGATTAGGCCAAACTAGGATACTGCATATTGGAAATTAGATCTTTGGATCTTTGATTGTGATAGGAAAAGCAAACATTCAGTTATGCATGAGGAATAAAAGTTTTATGCATGTTTGCTTTAGAGAAATGTTTGAATTGATACATGGTTAAACGAAAGTTATGTTGGGCTACCTTTTCAGAAAGTTAAACAGCTCGTTATTTGTAACAGATATTTTTAGCTTGGAATTTTCATTAAAATATCTTGATACTAATACTGGACAGCTAAACATTGCATTTGATGCTGGAATGCATAGAGTAGGCACCTGCACACTGATTAGGATCAATCTGTAGTAGTTGTAAGGTAACAATGGTGTAATCATAGCTCTTGAGGATGAGTTGCTGTGGACCCGTTTATGCAAATTGCATGACCTAAGCAATATTTTCATTTCTAGTAATCTTATGAGCTAGGCTCACTATTGGCATGGCCATATTTTTCATTGCAAAAAGTTGATTCTCTTGCTACTGGGTCCACCATATTCTTTGTTGCTCATTCGCCTAAAGTCTTGCACACTTGATTAATGATCAAACACTTTCTCAATCTTTCCATTCTAATATTCACATAAAGTTTTGTTAAATTTTATGCAGGTAGTCCAGGATTTATAGCTTATGCCGGTTTTTATGAGGTTTGTACTCCCAAAAAAGGAGACTGTGTTTATGTATCTGCTGCCTCCTCTGCTGTTGGACAGCTTGTTGGTCAACTTGCTAAGTTACATGGATGCTACGTCGTTGGAAGCACTGGACCAAACCAAAAAGTACGTATTATGCAGGACATTATTTTTTCTCAAGACATGATTACTCCTTTAAAATAAATGATTGGATACAAATTTCAGGATTTTTAAAAAGTTTCCAAACTTACAACTGTTGTGGATTAAGTTGCTAAAACAAAAGTATAACCAGCTCACACGTTTCTGTAAAAAGTACTTTTGGCCAAAAGATATATAAAATAGTTTCAGGTAGGAATAAAGATCAGTAAAATAAGTCTCATAGTCTATATGAATCCATGTTCGCTACAATTTTCCTCACTGGAGGGATTTGAATTTCAAAAATACTTTTTTCTGGTGATGTTAACTGAAAAACTTTCTGACCAACTTTTTATTCGTTTTAGCTTGGGTGCGAGTACTGCTGGCAAGATGGGCGGGTCAGAAGGGTTGGTAATGGGTCAAAATGGGCGTGTTCAGGCATCATTGACCCACAACCGCTCTTTTATCCACTTCTTTATATGAATGGAACTATTTAGGTGGTTGTATGCATTATGAAAAGATGCTTGCCAAATGCTCTAAACTATCCCTTGTTGGAGGAGTATGATTTCCATAATGACACTGTGAGTTCTCAAAGCTGCAAATGTCTTTTTGCATAGATAATATGGATTGCGGACTCTAGTATCATTTTCATGATTGGATATTGTTTACTTTACGAATTCAGATCAATCCGGACCTTAGAATGAATAAAGCCTCAAGCACAACCACGGCCCTATCAAGAGGAGAGTCTTAGTAGGATGTTGGGAAATGGTAATGACAGGTCCTATTGGTTCTGCCACTGTTGAGTGCTTGAGTTTGATTCTGTTCTAAATTGCAAAAAATTAGAATTGGAATATAATCTCGTATCTTCGGATAAGAATGATATATGATGTTTGCATTACAATATCATTTAGGAGAAACTTAACTTGTTTGAACAGTTTGACCCATTTGACCCATTCCCCTTTTTGCACGTACAGCAAGGTCCAGAATCATTGTGTTACATTGTGGTGCCAGAAAGTCTTTAGTCGGTGTTTCTGCAGCCTGCCGAATAAAGAAAAGTTGTCTATGTGTAGCAACAAATGCTGTGTCATTGGATCAGTGGGCTAATCAGTTCAAGTTGTGGTCAAACATTCCTGATGAACGTATTGGTCAGTTTACATATGATAGCAAAAAAATGTTTTGTGGGGATGCTGGAGTTGTTGTGACCACTTATAACATGCTTGCTTTTGGCGGGTTTGGATCTCAAGTCTAAAAAGATCATCGAGGAAATAAGAAATAGAGAATAGGGTTTGCTACTCATGGACGAGGTAAAAATATCATTTCATCCGTGTGAGGTTTCACCTTAATTTTGCAAAAATAAACATTTTTCTTAATTGTGTCACTTGTTCAGGTGCATGTGGTTCCTGCACCCATGGTTCGCAAAGTCATTAGCGTTGCTAAATCCTAAACTACTGCAAGCTTGGCTTACACGAATGCACTTGAGTTTTAAGAGAACCAAAGATGTATGTATGATGTTCATTTTCTGAAGGAGCTAAAGATTATTAAATTTGCAGCTACACTTGTTAGGGAGGATGAAAAGATCACGGATTTAAATGTTCTTATTGGTCCTAAACTATACGAGGCAAATCGGGTGGATTTAGTCAGAGGAGGGTATATTGAAAATGTACAATGTGCTGAAGTGCGGTGTCCAATGACAAAAGAAAATTTTGAGAAGAAGAAACAGGTATGATGGTTTAAAATTGGTTGCACTTATTATCTTATACATTAGCTTTGCAAGTATTAAACAATTTTTGGTGTTTGTTATCATTCAACTGATAGCTCATAAGTGTGTATGTTTTGCTATAAATTGCAGGCGTTGTGTGTGATGAACCCAACAAGTTTAGAGCTTGCGAGTTTCTTATTCGATTCCATGAACAGGAGCGTGGGGATAAGATGATCGTTCTTTCCGACAATATTTTTTCACTCAAGAAATATGCAAAGAAACTTCACAAACCAATGGTTCACTGTGGAATAAGGTCCATTCTTGCTTACAAATTTTACAACCACCTTTTTAACTTGCATCAATGCTTTATTCTTAAGAGAGATGTTGCACTATAACTGGGCTCTACGCCTTTTGTTGTCTTATCTTTAAAATTTTGGTTAAGTTAATGTGATGTGAGAGGTATAATAAGCTGTAGCGTTGATGAGTTTATGATTTAGGATGAGTTATAAGCGTTATGATCAAATTGAAGCTGTTATACATGTACAATAGTTTAAGGCTGATTGATATGAGAAATAATTTATCTATTTATAATGGCCTGTCACGTTAAGATGTTAAATGTGAGCTGTTATAAGTTCAAATTGGTTGAAAATATGGAAGTTATGGAATATTAGATAGATTACTAGTATAGTAAAATTTTAGTTTTGCTACTGCGGTAAACATGCTTGTATTTCCTTGTTTGATGTCCGTTTTGCTACTGCCGTAAACATGCTTGTATTGAAATGCTATAAGTAGTTCTTAAAGCAATCTATGTAGTTTGAAATTTCAATACATTAGGCTATTCTTGAATACTTTTTACTTGAAGTTCAATACAGCAGATCACTAGCAGACGTGCGAGTTCTGTTTTTTAGATTACTGATGATCTTTATTTCATAAATTACATGTAGGAACCGAATGTGTAGTATCCGTTGGAGACAAAGAGTTTGAACCGAATCATATGGCGCATGGTTTACATTGTGGCGAGATTAGACCTAGATAATTAAGTTGAATTATAGTGTTTTTCTTTATAGTTATTTGTTGAATTCTAGTGATTTAATTTGATTTGAATTTTGTATTGCCTTTATGTTAAGCTGAAATGAAAGTTGTCTTTATTTACTTTAATTTGTTGATTTTGACATTTTTGGTCCATCTAACTCAGTTTATATATATTTGCTGTATTTATATTTCTTTATTTTGGTGGGTTAAATTTGTAAATTTTGGAATTTATTAAAGAATTCCAATTTTTTTTAAATGATTAAAAAAAAGACAGGTTTTGAGATAAAAACATATCTTTTTAATCTATATAAAGACTGGTTGGATGTTGTTATAAAGACACGTTTTGGGAGAACCAGTATGGAGACTAATTGTTAAGGAGACCATTTCTTAAGGAGAGAACCGGTGTCGATTCTTCTTATAGAGACTAGTTGCATAACCGGTTTTTATATGTTTCGATCACGAAGATACCCCCCTCAGAGAGTGGTTCCAAAACCACTCTTTATGGGCTATTTTGACCAGTTTATATGGCTTTTTTGTAGTAGTGGAGGATCCAAACCAACACCTCAAGGACTTCCTTAAAGTAGTAGACTCACTTGACCTTGACGATGAAAACAGGGAACGAACGCGCTTGCGTTTATTTCAATTTTCCCTACGCGATCAAGCTAGCAATTGGCTTGAACACCTTCATGCTAGATCCATCTCAACATGGGAGGATCTTAATACTCGATTTCTTGCAAAATTCTTTCCACCGGGAAGGACAGAAAAACTCCGCAACGATATCCTGATGTTCCAAGAACATCATCGAGAATCTCTATCTAAAGCATGGACTCGTTTCAAGGACTTACTCTAAAAAAGTCCCTCATCATGGCATCAATCTTTGGCTCCAAGTCCAAATCTTTTATGACCATGTCAATCCCGTCACAAGACGAACCATTAACCAATCGGCTGGTGAAAAGCTTCGTGACCTCAACCCCGAAGAATCCTGGGCAATACTAGAGGACCTCGCCCTCTATGACAACGAAAGTTGGAATGACCCAAGGGATTTCGCTAAGCCGGTCAAGGAAATCGCATTGCCTCAAGATGTCCCGAGCACATCCGACCGTCGTCTAATCGAGCTCGAAACTCAAGTCCAACGTTTGATGGAATCTCATCTTGCTCTGACACAACCTACCTAAGTAAACAAAATTACTACCCTATATGTACTCACCTTTAGTACATTATTGCTTTAACCCAAGTTAATTATTTGAGTACACGGTTGCTAAGTCCTTATCCTTGTAAATACAGTTTTGGGTGTGGCATTTTATAATATTTAGTCACATATCGAATTAAACAAAGAGTGACTAATTGTGGATTTTAATCACATATAACAAATAAATAATTTTTGTCATTATAAGCATGTATTTATCTATGTATATCTTTATAATTATAGGGTGAGGTTCTTTTCAGAACCAAATAAATGTACAGAACTGCGAGAACCAACATCAACCAATCAGATTTTTTTGGATATTTATTTTGTTTACTTAATTCAAAAGGGTATTATAGTAAACTTACATTTTTATTTTCTTTTTGAGATTTTTTAATAAAAAACGTTTTTTAGATCCAAAATATTAGGATTTTTTTTTGAAATAATTTCTTTTTCTAGCATGTATGATTTCAAAAGATAAAGTGCATGTGTGTTTGTTTTTTCACATAGTAAATTTACATATATTTTTAGTGTTCAATTGCTTAAACCTCTAATCTGTTTTGCTCACAATATTTTACATAAGTGCATGAAATTAAAAACACAAGGTACATATAAATTATCAAAGCTTGAATGCTCCATATGCATGCAACGAGAAAAAAATGAATGTACAATAATCTTTTTCAAATGAAAATGCTCTGTATATTGCTATATACATGTGCAACCATCATTTTATACAACATTGGCTTCAAACTTTAACTATGCGCATGTATTTTCGTCGTCTTTGTTCACTAGGTACGCGTAATCTTGAACCATGCACGTGTGTTTTCATTGTCTTTGTGCACTAGGTACACATATTCTTCAAAACACCCCATGCATATGTATTTTCATTGTTTAGTTCTTATAAAATGGTAGTCTAGAACCATGCACATGTATTTTCATCTAGGCTCTAGTTCATAGGTACACATTTGTTTGAACCATGCACATTGTTATTTTTTATTGTCTTTATTCAGAAATTTTGAAGCTGTGTACATGTATTTTTATCGTTCTTGAATTTCGCATCTTCACAAATCTGCAAAGATCTTCAACAAAAAAGATAAACAAGTCAGAACCAAGATATGAAACAAGTATGGTAAGCTATTATTTCACCCAGACTTAAGACCTCAATACGACGTATTCAATAAAATGAATATGGCGTATTAATCTGAAAAGGATCTTGAGTTTTGATTCCCATACGCCGTATTAGTTTCTACCTATACGGCGTATTGACTATATTGATCTTTATATGGCGTATCTATTTATGAATACGTCGTATCCACCCTCAGAACAGAATGTCTAAAATTCTATAATCTTTGTACTATTCTTGTTAATCTTGCAGATATGGCACCTCTAACACCTCATGATCAGAGACACCTATGGCTTTGTTATCAGGTAGAGGGATACACTGAGGAGATAGTGCATGATTTTGAGCAGAGGCTCGAAACGATATTCGGTAGACAGGTTAACCGAGTACATATACTAGATTTTGAGGGATTGACTCTGGACATGAGGCAGGATTTGGCCGATAGGATGAGGATGGTTTACACTGGGGAGGATAGGCAGGAGGTATTTGTGAGTCACGGTTGGAGGAGATTGTTTGGGATCTGAGCACCTTTAGTTCAGGAGTTTATACTTGAGTTCTTTAGTACTTGTAGGATCGGGGATGAGATGGGGTTAGATGTGGCTGGTACTCTATGTTTTCAGTTAGGAGGTGCTAGGCGTAGTATGACTTGGAGGCAGTTTATTCTAGCTCTAGGTTTGCATACCGCCGAGGAGATGTGATAACATCAAATATTTAATACTTTTTAGTGGCAAAATACCCCCTATATTACCTGCAAATGTTTCACTAATACTCAAAAATAAGATATTTTCTATCATTTTGTAGTTTTCAGGTGAAATGCAAGAAAATGACAAGAAACAAGGGAAAAAGGGCTTAAAGTGTAATTATCTAAAGAATGTTACGGAGTAACACCAAAAATGGTTACACCGTAACATATATTAAGTAAGTACAAAGATCAAGGACAACTTTACGGCGTAACCTGTAGATTTCACGAAAACTATGATCCGGTGGTCTTGGTGAGTCAAACCACATGATAGCCATTTCTAAAGAGAGAAAGTAGTGAGATGGAAGATGGAGTTGTGATTAGATGGAAAATGGATAAAGGATACAAATGACTCAACAATGTCAAATGACTCAACCCCTCTATGGAAGCCATAGAGGGGTATATACAGATGAGGTCATTTAAGACATAAGGTCATATCTTGCTCACCAACTTTGTCTTTAGTGAGGGGTAGTGCTGATGGATTGAGAGGATTACTCTGTTATGTGTCCGTGTAGAGTTTACCGTTGACAATATGACCATGGGTGGAACATGCTTGTATTAGTAGTCTACAAACCTATGTATTGGGAGATATGGAGAAATGAATGGCTTGGTAGTCCCCATGGGAACCATAGAGGCAGCTTGCTGCGGCTAGTCTGCCACCTCAGACAAATGCACGCTGAGGATAGCTCAACTGCAGTCGATTGAGAAGGTGCTTCAACGAGCTGATCCAGCACACCGTCTGCTATCCTCAGACTTGGGCTACCCGACCTGGACCATCCAACTACGGGTCAGGACTCCATAGCCTCAAAGATTGGGGGGAAAAAACTTGAGGAGGCAGATTCAGCAAAGAAACCGACACACACTACGTAGGGACTGTCTTAGGACTTTGCGTGGACTTGTGGCAAGATCAAAAACCTCTGACACATCATATTTTTAAACGGGGAGAAGTCTCCACATGGAAGGTTAGTGTTGTCATGATGCACATTGCTCATAAGTGGCTTAGCGGATCTCCAGACTTATCAGTGCGTGTTGATAGACTTATCTCGAGAGGTACCCGGTCCCAGGCTATTAATTTTGGAAAGACGCACTAGACAGAGGACCTCTCATTGGTGGCGCCGAGCCACATTCTGCACGCACCATAGCAGGCCAAACCCATGATATCCCCCATCTTCATACCGTTCTTCATCAATTGAACACTTCTCACCTCATCTTTGACATTTAAAACTTATCCTTATTGTACATTCTGACGATCTTATGTTCGATCTTATCATGGTATTACGTACCTAAACTTAAAAGCCTGACATCTCTTAGAGTTTTTCCATCTAGACACCCGTAGTCATACTTGATAGTGTATGATGTATTTTGACTTAACTCTCGGTATGCAATGATAGAATCAAGACTAGAGCAATCATAAAGCATAATCTTCTCAGCACCTGCATTTACTGTTTCACACTGAATAGTGTTACGTGAACCACCGCACGCTAAACAGTATTGCACTTTCACTAATGGTCTATTCAACAGTCAATAATTAAGAGACAAGTACGTAATGTGTCATTTATATTTAATAGTATGTGAATCGGAAAGGTAATAGAAAAAGATAACTTAATAGAGCTTTCTAGCTATTAATAAACAAAATTAAAAACGAAAACCAATTTCAAATTAATTAAAACTCAAATGTATATAACTGAACCAAATTTAGAATTGTAATGTCGTACATAATCAAATTCTCAACTACCATAATTTAAAGACTTTTGACTCTTCGCCGTCCTAGCTTGCCTTTGCATGGTTTCACGAGAGACATAACTTTTGCGTTTCAAGTGTTGTAATTTTGGTGCAGAATTGTCGTCGCTAATCTTTTGTATCGTAGTTGGTGGTGTAACCTGGAGTAAACAAAAGACGCTTTTATCAAACATTGAATTTAATATGAAGAATTATATGTATGTAGGTTGAAAAAAGACATGTATGTACCTTATCTTCTTCAATAACAACTTGATTCTTTGGCCATGCAAAGAAACCACCTACGCCATCCTTAACTGTTTTTAACCCATTATTTCCTACGTCCGGTACGCATGCTGCATCCACTACCGATTCATCAATTGACACTTTGTAGCAATCATTTGGGAGTTCTTGGTTATGCAACATTTGTTTTCCATCAGCCTTGTATACGGTACCAAAAGCAACAGTATTTGATTTCTTTAAGCACCACAGTTTGCACTTAAATGTCTAAAAAAAGAATTTTTGCATGTATATATCAGAAAGTATTTAAAGAAAAGAATAACAAGACACATGTTGAAATACATACTGTTGGTAGTTCTTGTGTTGTAGACACATTTCCTTTTGGTTGGGAATCTGGAGAACCGTTTCGTCGTGAAGTAGGCGTTTTCTTAGGTCCAACAGTTTTAGCAGTTGGTAGTACTTGTGCTGGAGACACATTTGCTTGCGATTGGGAATCTGGAGACCCGTTTCGTCGTGACTTAGGCGTTTTCTTAGTTCCAACAGTTTTAACAGGTTCCTATATGTATATATAAAACACTTTACATTAGTCATGCATGTAAAATTCAAAAATCAAAGGGGGATGTTTTATTACTTACCATTGCTTCCATTCCATTTTCCGAAATTACAAGCCCATTAGACTTCTTCTGAATTCTCGCATCTTTATCACGTACAACAACACTTGACTGAGTTCCGTCCGCCTCATAAGCGCTGCTATCTATATTATTAATGCGCGCCACTGGAGTCACCTGCAATATAAATTAAGAAATACATTGACTCTTCAGTTTATGTTCATTGCCTGCTATCATTAGCATCAGTGGTGTTAGCATTAGGAAATGAAAACAACATAAAAAAAGGCTTACATCTGAGGGTACTTGCAAAGGAGATGACAAATTCAACTGCACCCCTTGTGCAGTCAACTGATTCATCAGTTGACTAAGCATTCCCTTGGTTTCTGACATCTCATTGGACAATTTGTTGACCAATACATCCTTTTCTTTCATCTCGGTAGACAATTTCTTGACCAATGTATCTTTTTCTTGACGCTCTCGTCTCTCATTATCAAGCTGAGTTTGAAGTAACTCAATTCTTTCGTCAGTTGCTTGTCTGCTGCGAGGAAGATCAAAATACTTCTTATATGTGACTCCACTTCCCACGCCTCTTGCATAACCTCCTTTTTCCTTACCAAACACAACTGTCATGGCATCAGTGCCATCATCAAGATTCAAGGTTCCTTCCTTGATCTTGTCATCAGCGTCTTTCTGCACAAAAAAAATGGGAAATAGGTTATTAAACGTAAATAAGCATATAATAGAATTTCCAGTGAAACGCTAAAACTTACAAGTTTTTCTCCCAATGATCTAATCTCTTCATCCGGAAATTCTCCGTCTTTGTTCAACCTTCCTTTCAACCACATTACACCACGCGGGGGTTCTTCATCTGCTTCGATTTAAACAGATTCCTTTCACAAACTCGTCTCTCAATTTGTAAAACAAACATTATGTAATATTACCATTTTCTCTTTCACATAAACATATCCACCTCGTCCCATTTTATGATGATAAACATTTTTGGAACGCGCCGTTTTACCTTTGGCTGATTTCTCCTACAAACACAAAATCATACGGCGTTTAGATGTTGTAATGCTGCAAACTCAAAATTATGAAATGACATATAGACTTAAAAAAAGATGACTAATTACAACCTTGTATGCATCGGTGGCCGTGTAGTTTACAAACGCGGCCCATTCTTCTGCGTTCACAATTGCACTATAGTTTTTCGGGAGTTCATTCAGTTTCGAAGGTGTATCTAAGTTGGGCAATATGTATTTTTCTCTCAGTTTCATTCTGAAATTCCTTAGCAGTTGACCAAGACGATGCATTACCAACCCTCTGGCTGTCGAGTCAACATCAAAATATCGCTGCAAAGATTAACACAATGTTGTTAATTAGTTGCACATAACGTAAATGCATAGATAAACTAATGTAGTACTGGGTTAAAAAATAGTATATATTTACCGTGATTTCATCCCATAGTTTATCTCTTGATTCTTTTTTCACCTTCTTCCAGCATAGAATCTTCAAACCTATGTGCTCACGAACTAGATCTCCTAAAAAACTTGAAAACAGTGCTCTGTGTAACCCTGATACCCTATTCAACGCATCAAAGGTTACCTTGAGCTTTACTGAACCAGGTTTGCCATATGTCATGCGAAACTTACATAGCCTGGTTATGCCCCTCTTAACTAGTTTATGATCTGAACTGTTGGTTCCATCCTCATCTTCAGCATCAGAATACTTCTCGGATTCATATCCGTAACCATTTTCATTATCAGAATTAACCAAATCATCATGAAGATCGGTTTGAGTTTCCCCCAAATCATCATGATTATGAACATCGGATTGAATTTCCATGACTCTTGAGAAACAATGAGTAAAAGAAAATGATTATGGGTTGCAGAGTTATGGTGATAGAAGAATAATTTAATTTTTTTGATTTGGTTTAAGTATTTTATTTAGGAGATAAAATAGGGATTCTTTTTATGGAAACAGTTATGCATTCATTTAGGGGGTTTTAAAAATTTTGGATAAAAATTTTGGCTCCAAATTCTTTTAAATTAAAAACTTGGCTCCAAATTAAAACTGCAATCTGACCCATGCTGATACTATATGCAATGTAACATATTTTAAGAAGCGGAAACTTACAGATGGTTTAAGAACAAGCACCATGTGGACTCGATGCGTTAGCTACTGCTGCGGTAATCTTTGAGACGCACTGGGTTGATAATGAAGAGATCATTCAACTGATTTCTTGTAAATACACACTTCCATTTGGTTGACATTAGTTATAAGATCGTATCAGACACAAATGCTAAACATCGTTACCTAACAATTTAAAGAGAAATAGAGATAACACGCAGTGAAAAACATATTATAAACATAGTTATATAAAATACTTAAGATCCAAATATTTATAAGTACAGATACGTTTAGTGTTTCATACTACTGTCACTGCATAAAGATAATAGCAAGGCAACAGGTTCCCATCCATGAACAGACCCAAAAATAACATCAACCTATTACACAGAATCAAATGACATCAACCTCCAACCCTCCTTTTGCCCTTGCTCTTGCTCCCCTCTGCAGCAGTCCATGTTCCAAACTTCGGTCTCAGAGCTTTAGCTTGAGAGGATTGACCTTTGGGAGTAGCTTGAGAGGATTCATCTTTGTCATTTACCTACAAATTGAACGAGTCTAATGGATTAAGTCTAGAGAATGTCATAAAATTAGCGAAATAACACTTATTAAATGGACCATTATTACCCCTTTTGTGTCATCATCACCAGATTCTTCATCGCTAGAGAAATAGAAAGGGCTCTTTCTCTTCCAATCAGTGTTTTCCCATACCTCCTAATAGTTCAACATACCATGTGTTTCAGAAAATTGAATGGTATAAATGTATACAACTTTAGCCACAAACACATAACAACTTCAGAATACCTTGTATGAAATTGTTTTAGATTTGGACCTATCTGACTTTGCCTTTGAACCTGTTAAAGCATAAACTTGAATAAATTACAAATTCACACATGTTTACATTAAACAATAAACTTCAAGTTTACACAGCCTTACCTTTAGAATTGCTCTTCTTCTCATCATTAGACTGTACCTCCTCATCAGACATATCTAACGGATCAACAGCAACAAAATCATCCTCCTTATCAGAATTTTTTTCGTGTTTCCTCATGTTGTTGATGATTGATTAGATTGTCGAGTATGTATATGGGGTGGCGATTGTCGATTATGGTATATGGGATGGCGATTAGATGATCGATTCCTTGATGAACAGAGGTGTTTGGTGGTTTAGATTTGAGAAAAAAACGGTTTGTGAAATCCCAAATAACCTAGTTTTGTGTTTATTAATTATTAAAAATAACTAAAGTATATATTAAAACTTTATAAATAAATGGATAATAACTAAAGTATTAAAACTTTATAAATAAATGGAGAATTAGTAAAATTAAAAGTTTATAATTTGTGTATTTATAAGAAATAATTAATTGAAAGTTAATTAAATTAAAGTTTATAATTGTGGATTTTGAAATTAAAATAGTTGTGTTATAATTGATCATGCTTGATATCAAAATGTTTTATTAGGGTATTCAACAAACAATATCTTATTGTGGTTGGGGATTAAGTTATAAGTATCATTGATAACATTATTTGAAGATGAATTAAGCACCAATATAAAACGGAGGTAGCTCGTCAAACTGGTTGTATCCGTCCTTGTATACAACATTCTCAACAAACTATAGGACTTTTACCATGAATAACCATTTGTGGAAAGATTGACACTTGTAAAGCCATATCGTTAAATGTGGAAACAGGGTTAGCATCAGTCGAGATAGATATGATAGAGCATGTATGACGTGGAAATTTACTCGGTCATATATATTGATCATATGTACACATAACAACCAAGTACGTTGGTGCGGGTAGAAAGAAATTTAGTTCATTGGTAAAGTCAGTACATTTGGAAAAGTTCGTAAAACGGTAATTCTATCAACGACGAAATCGTCCTTTGTCGTTTTTGTAAAACAACGACGAAATCGTTAAAAACGTAAAAACGGACGTAAATGTAAAAAGACGAACGGAATCGTAAAAAACAGACGACAAAGGACGAAAACGTAAAAAAAGAACGAAAACGTAAAAAACAAACGAAAACGTAAAAAGACAGAAACGTAAAAAAATGGACGAAAGCGTAAAAAAATGGACGAAATAGTAAAATAACGGACGAAAATGTAAAAAACAGACAGAAACGTAAAAAACCAGACGAAAACGTATGAAAACATAAAAAAGGGACGAAAACGTAAAAAAATGGACGAAAGCGTCAAAAACAAACGAAAACAAAAAAAACAGACGGAAATGTAAAAAAACAGATGAAAACATAAAAAAAACGGACGAAAACGCAAAAAAACAAACTAAAACGTAAAAAACAAACGTAAACGTAAAAAAACAGATGAAAACGTAAAAAAACGGACGAAAGCGTAAAAAACGAAAAAGTAAAAAAAACGGACGAAAATGTTAAAAACTAACGAAAACGCAAAAAACTGACGAAAACTTATGAAAACATAAAGAAGCTGACGAAAACATAAAAAACGGACAAAAACGTAAAAACGGACAAAATGTAAAAAAAACGCGTGAAAACGTAAAAGAAGGACAAAAACGTAAAAAACGGACGAAAACGTATGAAAGCGGACGAAAACGTATGAAAGCGGACGAAAACGTAAAAAGACGAACGAAAACGTATAAAACGGTTGAAAGCGTAAAAAACGAACGAAATGTAAAAAGACAGACGAAAACGTAAAAAACAGACGAAAACGTATGAAACGTAAAAAAACTGACTAAAACTTATGAAGACGTAAAGAATCTGACGAAGACGTAAAAAACGGACGAAAACTTAAAAAACGGACGAAAACGCTAAAAAAGGGACAAAACGTAACAAACAGCCGAAAACGTAAAAAAACGGACGAAACGCAAAAAAACGGACAAAACGTAAAAAACGGACGAAAGCGCAAAAAACGAACGAAAACGTAAAAAGACAGACGAAAGCGTATGAAAACGTAAAAAAACTAACGAAAAGTTATGAAAAGGTAAAGAAGCTGACGAAAACGTAAAGAAACTGACGAAAACGTAAAAAAACGGACAAAACGTAAAAAATACAGCCGAAAACGTAAAAAAACGGACGAAAACGTATGAAAACGTAAAAAGACGAAGAAAACGTAAAAAAACAGAAGAAAACGTAAAAAATGGACGAAAGCGTAAAAAACGAACGCAAACGTAAAAAGACAGACGAAAACTTATGAAAACGTAAAAAACGGTCAAAAACGTTAAAAAACGGTCAAAAACGTAAAAAAACGGACAAAACCGTAAAAAACAGCCAAAAACGTAAAAAACGGACGAAAACGTATGAAAACGTAAAAAGACGAACGAAAACGTAAAAACAGACTAATAAGGCAGATTTTTAAAAATGAAGACCGATTTTTTAAATTCAAGACGGACACACCAAGCACCTAGGCGCCGATTAATCAACCGCCTAGGGCGATTTCTGCAACACTAAACATAGTAACATATAACTATCTCTTTAGAACTATCTCTTTAGAAAATGGCCAGCTCCGAACTTTCCTTTACTACACTATAACGATTAGCTACACTACTTAAGAGGTTATAAAACTTTCGTGTTTGCAACGCATACATCATCCTTTTCTTTTCCCGTACAAAATTAGTTGTTGATATTTGTCCCTCAATGTACGGAAAGTCAATAATTTTTTATTAAACTTTTCTCTATTAACAAGGGCCAAACAAAAGCTTGGCACGATATAGCGTCAGTCGATATGATTGCAAAATATCACAAACATTCATATACCCAACAAATTATGCAATTGTTGTGTTTTGTTCATGATAAAACATAAGACTAAAAATAAATAACTAGTCCATGTGAGTCAAGGTTATAAATAGCGTGAGGCGCGGCGTGGTGGCATGGCCACGCCTCAAGCCTTAGGAGCCTTTGCAAAGCCATGGCGTTTGTCAAGGCATGACTAAAGCGGCAAAAAAAATATTTGTAGATTTATGTAATAATATTATATTTCATATACATATCAAGTTTACAAAATGAGCTATTGCATAAGAGTTTACAAAAGGTGATATGCATAAGAAATAAAGTGAAAAAACGCAAAATGATATGACGAATTGATCAATTTCCATATGAACTATTAAATACTTACCGATGGATGGTGATGGTTGGATGGTGGACGGTGTACGCGGGACGAGGAAAGCGGTGGTGTCCTAGTTCCAAGTTGCAGGTTATATCATATATCTCGTGGTTCCTTGTTGTTTTTGACTAAAAACCTATCACCTAAATGGTTGAATAGTAAAATACTAATTAGGTAATTAATGGTTATAACATATACGAGTGGTTACTTTAGACTAGTTATACAAAAACCATTCATTTTTCTTTTCTTTAACACGTTGGTTACACAAATTATTACTATTAGCTAGTTTCTCGTTTCTTGTTGTTTTTGACTAAAAACCTATCACCTAAATGGCTGAATGGTAAAATAATAATTAGGTAATTAATGGTTATAACATACATAAACTTAGGTTTGGGATAGCGTATTAGTATGATACATGAACTTAGGTTTGGGATTCCTTATTGGAATTGATTTTCTGATTAGTAAGTTTTCAAAGAAAAAAGTTAGAAAGTATTGTTCCGCATTAGAAAGAAGTGAGTTTACCTATCTGATTACACCAAATTTTCTATGAGCTTTAGTCCTAACATACACACAATGCCTAATGAACTGTGGCTTAAGTTAGCTGAGAGTGTTTAATTAGTTGTTAGGTTAGTTAGAGGATTGTAGCTGGAATTGAAAAATGTGTATTGCGCAATGCCTCATACAATTAATGGCCGTTGGGGTTAATTGCGCAATACCTCTTGCAAGTCGGATCCATAATTGTTTTGTTTTTTTCCCCTTACTATCTTTATTTTTTTCTGCAAAAACCATCGTATTCTGGGAATAAAAGATGATATTATGTTTATTTGGCACATACGGGTTGTTAAAAGATAATATTGTATCTTGTCTGCTTTTATTGGCATAGTACATGCTTAGAGATGGCTAATCGCATTAGGTTGTTGATTAAAGCTTGATATTTCAGTTGTAACTAGTGGTTTTGTGACTGGTGAAAGGGATGTTTGGATCAATTTTTAATTTTTAGCTCTCTTACTACGATGAAATGTGTGTTTGGATCTAGTTTTAAGTTTTAGTCAGGGTGTTTGATTTTAGATTTAATTTAGGGTATGTCATAGAGTGTTTGGATTTAGTCTTAGTTTTTGGTTTTGTCGTAGAGGTATTTGAATTCGTGTGGTTTGTCAGAGTGGTTACAAATTGGATTTAGTTACTTTCTAGATTTTTTCCTTTACTCTTATTTTTTCAAGGATCATCTTTCTCAAACTAACTGTATTTTCTCTGCTTGGCAGCTATATGATTTCCTCAAATATTCGGTGAAGCTACCTCGATATTATTGACTACTGCTATTGGCATTCCAGAAGGCTTGGTTCCTGTTCAACTTCTAAAGGCCAATTTGGTCATTGATGGACCCCCTGCAACAGTCTTAGGTTCTAATCCACTATACAAATACATCATGAAGAAGGCATCTCGCAGAAGTGACTTTTTATCAATGAGTGGCTGAATTTTATTCTGCTATCTGATATTTTTTTCTCTTAACGTCACACCCATATCGCCTCCATTCAGTTTTTCATTTTGGAATCCAACATTAGATAAGGGGCAAGATGAGCGGGTTAGTTAATTGGTTCAGGAAGGGTTGGATTAGCTCGTGTGTGCGGGTTCATATTAAGGCTACTTTTGAAATTGCTTACAAGGTAATTAATAATATGTCTAATTTTAAGTTACAAGTATTTAGGTGCTCATGATCTACTGTTCAATGTCATGTAATAGTTGTCACACCTAAAAATTAAAATTGATTAAAACCTGAGTTTGGGCGAACATTTTTAAATCAATAATTTATTATGTAAAAAACTTTAATCTTTGAATCATCAATGTTTTTGTATTGTGTTATAAAGAGGTTGCTACCATTACTTTTTTCTAGCAAACTGATAAGGTAACCAAAATTTGCAGCGTTCTATATCAGATAAAGATTTAAGAAGGGAACAGCAGTGCTTGATGGATTTGTGGACCTCAATCATAAAAGATGGTCATCTTTATGAGTTCTTGCAAGGCAAGTACATTTACGTTAACTATCTAAGAAACTTATTAGAACTTTAAACATTGCTTACGACATTGCATTGTTAATATGTTCATGATCTTTGTTGCCTTATACCATGTATTACTGCTTAGGTTAACCATTTAGTTCATCTTATGGGTCTTATGAGGCTTGCCATAGAAGAATCATCAGTGAAATCCATGTAGACATCATATGATATACACTATCTTGGAACTTTGCCGTACTCT
Source organism: Tanacetum coccineum (assembly GCA_026074375.1). Taxonomy (NCBI): domain Eukaryota; kingdom Viridiplantae; phylum Streptophyta; class Magnoliopsida; order Asterales; family Asteraceae; genus Tanacetum; species Tanacetum coccineum. Next base: position 1,928 of record BQNB010021664.1, on the reverse strand, counting down.
TGATAAAGTATCTAGGAGCACCTACATGCAAGGGTAAGCAATTTTATTTTATAAATTTTAGTGAATTACCAGTAAACATATGACATAAGTGTCTCTAACTCATCTAATTGATATATTTCCGGGTCATTTGCATACTATTGTGGAAATTTGTCATACTTTTGACCAATTATTTAAGGAGCACCGTGATGTAGGGTAGGATGTTGCGATTAGGTATATTTCGTCTGAAGGAACTGGTGAGGAAAATTGATTATAGCTATTGTGCTTATAAAGGAGAATGTTAGATAATATCTAATCTAAACTTTAACAGGTAGATGTGGCATTTTAACGCATTTACTTATGAATCGGTTGATTTCGGATGTTGTTTTATCTCGGATAGGTTAGCATTACACAAAATTATCTTAATTTGGAAACGGGTTAAAGACACTATATGCATATACCCTCCTAAACCATATTTTTAACAGATTTATATATTAGTTTTGTAACAATGAGGTAACTCTGATTAAAGCATTGGTTATCAATAAAAGAAATTGTCATACAGTGTTGGCAAAAGATTTTAATTGGTCAACCAAACTCATAAAACAAAATGATATGCTTTGACCCGTTTTTATCTGCCGATACAACCACCTTTAATAATACTGATGAATTTTGTAGTTCATGTGTTGGATGAGATGGGCAAATTTGTACATCCTTTATTATGGATTAGTTCTCTGAATAAGATCGGGCAAGTATGCATTTGATATATTGGTATGCTTAGAAGGATCAGGTTTAGATTTATAATGTGGATAAACTTCTAAGGTATTGATTTCCCATGAGTATTTCATGAATTAGCAACACCATCGTATAGGTACATTTACAAGCCACGTGGACATGGACCGAGTCCTATATACAATTCTAAGATAATGGCCCTAATTACAAAGCTAACTATTCTAAGATATTATCTAAAATAAGGATTAGTATATTTTCAATAAAGGCTTCAAGCAGCTTTTGTTTGTGTAAAAGGTTATTTTGTGTGATATAAATCCATTTCTTAAGCTTTGATGTTAACCTCAAACATATAGTTGTTTTGTTTCTTCTTTGTTTTAGGATGCAAACGAGAACAAATGCAAGTATGAACATCTCAGTTTCATGTTGGTTGATGTCAAGTGTCTCACTTTCACTATTAATAACAAAATGGTAACATCGTGTACCAGGTCTCCACAACCAAATTTATGATTATCAATAACTTTTATTTGATTTTCAAAGTATTGAATCCCAAGTTTTGTGTTTGGTTTACTATCAAGTTTGGGACCAAACATTTTGGTTATGGGGGGAAGAGGTAAAATTACTTTCTAGAGATGCTGAGATTCTTTTTAATTTTGATGAGTACATGATGTTTAGAACTCTTACTTGATAAGGAATTGGTTGCTCATCCAAATGCTTTTGTTATGGGAGAACAAGTAAATTTTAATTTTTTGCTCATGATCTAATTTTTGTGTGTATGTTAAGGTAGGAGAATACATGGGTGCTTATAGGATATAATTTTATGCCTCTCCTAGATTCCATAATGCGTATATCAGAGTTTCAGTATCATTAAAAATTTTGGTTTTTTTGCTAGATAACTAAGGGATTATTCGAAAAATATGGTCTTGAAAGGGTTGTTGATACCCTATTACGGATGTTAGAAACTTATTCCTATCAGTTTTATTAGATCTATTAACCTTTTTCTTGCTTCAAATATATTAATTGCTTCTCATATATTATTTCAACGTGGGTTCGCCTGGATTGGAGTTAGTTCTGACTATCATGGTCTAAGGCCTATGATTGAGTTTCTGAATTTCAACTTCTCCGTGCACGTTATAGCTGTAATTTTATACATCCTTACATTTTAATATTACTATTATGTGTGAATGTGGTTTTATGGTCTTACTATTCCTACTTGGTAGCCATTT
>BQNB010021663.1:0-63974 GCA_026074375.1 Tanacetum coccineum | reverse complement strand
CCACACTTAAATTGAACATTGTCCCCAATGTTCTATAGAAGTACCTATAAAAACAAATAAAGGGAAAAGGAAACAAGTAAAAGATAATATACAGTGTGAAATTATGGTTGACTCTATAAAACAGTAAAGATAGGGTGAGAGAATTGTTAAACTCATGGTTTTGCAGGTTTAAAAGAATTATAACTTTCGTAAGTGTTGTACAAGTTGTATTTTCAAAAATACTTAAAATTTTTGAGTTTTCCTGTATCTTGGCGTTTGACGCTGTCAGGGATATCCTGACCCCGTCACAGTGGTCGTGGTGACGGCGTCACGTGTAAATCGTGACGCCGTCTCCACGCTCTGTGAAAACTCAATTTTTATTTTTGATGAAAATTTTCCTGCACTCATTCTTATATGTTATTTTCCTGTACAAAATGCTGCATAAAAACTTAGGAACTAACAATTCAATCATATGACTTGAAACTGACGCGAATTAATCTAAACAATTTATTTCAAATGTTTGAATTTGGTTCTAAAAATTGGATAAGTCCCCTACACTTATTTTGTTGCAAAATACCTTTGATTACAAATAAGACGAAGTTACAAACAAACAAAGCATGATTACAAACTAATTCAAAAATAACAAAACAAATGATAAAGAATTAAAACACACAAGACACTCCTAATATGCGGGAAAAATAAATATTAGGTTGCCTCCCAAAAAGCGCTTTTCTTTATTTACGAGTCTTGTAGCTAGACTCGAAGTCACACATTCTTATGTGACTTCTCCTTCGTCATCCATCCCAGTCACATATTCGGGTCCAAGCTCTAGGCATTCTTTCTAAAACCCTAATATCTTGCTCATTACGCACTCCACTCCTCTTCTCTTGTCCTTCTCGTTCCTAAGGTAGACTGATTTCATGTGTTTTTTTTCTAAGTCCAATAGTTAATTGTATTGTTCTATCTTATAGGCATCTTATAGGCAACTTCATCGGTCTCGTTAATGAATCTTACAACACCTTCGGGTGGGCCGTGAGTCATGTTGGATATCTCTACAAAAGGTCTCCCTAACACTACTTGTGACAACCTAGGGTCTATAATTGAACTAATATCCTCAACAATCATGAAGTCTATGATATAGGTGAAGTTTCCTACAAGACATGCATTCCCTTGATCCTTCTTGTGAAATTTCTAACAACTATATTCGAGTTTTCCCTAGGGTTAAGTTTTCTCCTCATGATCCAATTATACATCATCTGGGTTATGATGTTTTAGAGTTGAAGTTACGGTCAATGTAGTCTTTTTTTCATATGTACATGCCCAATGTTGCATGGTATCTTGAGGTTTGATGGGCACCCTTCCGTGATGATGGGGCTCCTTAGAAATATCAAAGGGATTGGGCTACACATGAGGTAATTATGATATGCGAGTTCACTCCTAGTTAGGAATATGTCAAAATATTCTGCTCCTACACCTTCGGTTGTTGTACTCCCTTCCTCTTCACAGATCTCCTTCGCTAAGTTCATCATTCTTTCTAATTAACGTCATAAACACACTTCACCATCATCCCCCCCTCGGTGCCAACAACGCTCGTGTCGGATGATTGAGGAACCAATCCGAGCGATTCGAAGAATGAATTGAATTTGAGGACTTTTTCGGTGATGAATGAAACTGATGGATGGGGCTGTGTGGAAGGGTAGACATGGATATTTCATGGGCTGTCCTTTTCTTCTTCCTCATTCTCTTTTGCTTTCTCATCATAGGAGTCGTTTTGTTTCTCGAAATGAATTGTGACGGCGTTGATCAAACCTTGGACATGGTTTGAGAATTGCGGGTCTATATTTGGGTAAGAACGAGCAGACAAAACTAGGGAAGTACTTAGTTTCGGGTTCTTAACCGTATCGCTAGGTAGTGCTCCTGCTATTCGACCGGTGATGGCCTTCAGCACTGTGTCGATTTTGTTGTCATGCTCACTTGCTATTGTTGAAATCGCTTCAACTTGGAACAGTCCTAGCATCCTGAGATGCCATGAAATTGGATACCAATCCTTCAAGATTTGATTGATTATTAAAGCTTTGAGGATTATTGTTGAAGGAATGGTTCGGGATCAAACCGTTGGGTTGGAACTGGTTAGGTGGGTTTGAAAAATTATTTTAAGAATTTTGGGGTTGTCTCTACCTAAGGTTTGGGTGACTTCTCCATGAAGGATTATATGTGTCACCAAGATTATTTTTCTCGGGCTTAAAAGTATACCACTTACCTCTCGCTTCATCGGTACGCGAGGATGCGTATTCAACAAAGGCTTGTTCTGGATCTTTCATGCAATACTGAGTGTCGTGAGAACCATTACAGATTTCAAATGAGGCAGTGACTTTGTTCACTTGATTAGGTTGTGTCGGAGCAAGATGAGCTTCCATCAAGAGTTGGACTTGATTTTCAAGCTCGATGAGGCGGCAAACCAAGCCAAGTCGATTTACATCAGGACATCTTGAGCAAAGTGGATTGCCTTGAATGCTTATCATAATCCCTTGGGCGTTCCAACTTTCTGTTGTCATAGAGGGAAGAGGTCCACTAAAAAATGCCCAGGATTCTACGTGTTTCGGTCACAAATCTTACCACTCGGCCGATAGGTTCCAATGGTTTCGTGGGGTGGGTGGGGGGGGTGTTGGGGGGGTGGTGGGGGCTTCTGACAGGATTGACATGGCCCAAAAAAGATTTGCCCATGGAGCCAAATGTCGATGCCACTATAGGGACTTTTGTAGTAAGATCCTTGAAACGATCCATGCTTCTGAGAGAGATTCTCCATTATAGTTTTGGAACATCTGATATCATTTTGGAGTTTTTGCGGTCCTTTCTAGGTGAAAAGAATTGAGCAAGGAAATCAAGTAGTACGATCCTCCCATGTGGTGATGGCACCTGCCAGAAAACGTTCAGCCAATTTCTAGCTTGATCGCGAAGGGAAAATTGAAATAAACCAGGCGGCGTTCTTTCCCTGTTTTCATCGTCAAGGTCAAGTGATGTCCCACAAGTTTTTAAGAAATACTTGAGGTGTTGGTTTGGATCTTCGGACCGGAGTCCGTAGAATGAGCATCAGTTTTGCACCAACCGGATGGTGTCGGATCGAAGAGGTACCGCGTTCTTCCCTACGGGGAGCTCAATGGTACTACATGTACCCTCGAGGCAAGGTTTGAAGGTAGTCCCAAGAGTACGGATAGTCTGTTCTCGTACTCCCATGGGTTGAGAGATAATGGGTTTACGAAAAAAATAACACAAAGAAAAGATAGACTACAAGAAAGCTAATATGCGAAATTAAATTCTCACTTGAAAGGATTCAAGCAAGTAGAACTAAGCTAAACTATGATTAAAACCTAACTATTTCTCGCAGCGGTGCCAAAAACTTGTGCGAATCATCGTAATGGACTTCCTACAAAAGTTTTACAATCCCTTGGTCAGAGTACCCTAACCGTAGTAGTAGTATATGTATAGTCAAGACTCGAGGGTCGTTATTCGGTTCTCTAGGGGAAAGGTTTTGGAAGGCTTGATCACGGTTCAAACAGAAATTCTAAGGGATTGAGAGAAGATTATTTTTTGTATTTTATATTTACTAATAAAGTCTAAAATCATATGTTAGAGGAGGTTTGTTGGTTTTTTAGCTATTAAACTAAATAGTAAAAAAACAATAACGGTGGATAACAATATAATAAAAAGATTTGTATTCCAATTTAATCATGTATTACTCCCTAGATTGCTTCTCCTAGTGTTGTTGCTTTGTCACACTTGTGATGATCTATGTAATTATTTCCTAAGTCATGAACATATTACACGAACCCGCCATCTATTTAATATTCCGTTGAGGCAAAACACAAAGTAAGGTAGTATGAAGACTATTACCCGGCCCCCAAGAGTATATTAAATGCATTTGAAATATATTAAAAGTGGATCAACCATATTAAGGGTAAGGTAGTATGAAGACTATTACCGATGGTATCCTTTCTACACAATCATGTTTCCCTAGACATATCAACAGCGATACAGACTCATAGAGCTGGTTTTTCTAAAGCCTAACATGCATATTCATCACAAGAAGCAACACCACTAAGATCTACATTCTAGGTTTCATACAATCATAAATGAATACAATAAGGAGTTTAGCCAAGCATGTTAAAGATAAAGCAAGAACAATAAAGAATCAAACAACAAGACATATTGAATGATTAAGATAGTCTTACTTGATTAAAACATGAATTGAAGGAGGTACAATAGGGTTTTGAAGCCTTAAAATCGTCCTAAAAAGCTCCAAAGCGATCTATGGTTTGCCCCCCTTTTACTCTAAAGTTACACACCTAAAACCCTAATTTCGGGTTTGTATATATAGAAAAATCGCTGCGACGGCGTCGCGTTTTAATCGTGATGCCGTCGTAAAGTAGAATATTCTAGATCTTGGGTTGGGTCGTGCGAGCTGACGCCGTCATGCTTTCTTGTGACACCGTCATGGGATGAATTGTGACGGCGTCAAGTGTATCTTGTGACGCCGTCTCCAGCCTCTGAGAACGTAATCTTGAGAAATGTTGGTGTAAGTCCGTAGTCTTGTCTGTTTCTTCTCTAAATGAGCCCAAGTCATGTATTTCCTCTGAATGCCTTCTAAATGATAAATACTTGAAAAGGAACGATTAAGTACATATTTTGGGCATAAATGCACGATTTAGGGGGTTAAATGACCCCAAAAAGTGTATAAAATGACACCTCATCAGGCACAGATACGCCGTATCTTCCTTGATGGATACGGCGTATTGGATGTAAGAACAGTATTCTTGAGATTTCTTTGTTTAAGCTACAGAATAAGTGCGTTTTTGCTAATCTTCACCTAGTACTCCATAATTACTGCAATTCTCAAATATAATCGATTAAGTATCAATTATTGCAATAACTATACAAAATATGTAATTTACATGGGATAAATGATGCTATAAAAGTGACGTTATTTGATGTCATTAAATATCCCCCCACTTGAATCCTACTTGTCCTCAAGTAGCCTTTAGAAATTTATGAAAATGTATCCCAAAGGATTTTTCCACTAAGCATTTATTCGTTTAATCACTAGTACACAACCAAACACCTCACGAAATAGGAAGATGAAAACATTCAAATCACTCGACTAATCTATGTGGTAACATGTAACTAATTCGCTTAATTGCTTGGTCGTGATGAGTATTCTATCATAAGCTTGGAAAGGATACACATCTCCACCACTAAAGCTAAAGGAGTAACAAGTTTATAAAGGTAAATTAGGTTGCAAAGGCTTAAAAGGTTTGATCACTCTTTCTAATCTCTATTGTTAGCCTTAATCATATTAAGTCAAAAAAGAATGTTATCGGTCTTAGAAAGTCAAACTAGGTCTTGTATTGTAATAGGCTAGTCGGGTTCAACGGGATTGGATTGTAATCTAATATTGTTCATGTTTCAGGCTCAAAGCCCAAGTTAAGCCAAACCCGACCCATTTAGAAAGCCTACACGCCATATGTTGTCTAAGGGTATAAATGGACCTTCTCCACACATGGAGAGTATGTTGGTTGGATTTGCTTTCATTTGTAACTCACCAAACTTCTCTCTAATCTAATCTTTCTCTCTTGTTTCTCTCTCTAGTTTCTCTCTCTATTTTTCTAGCTTATTTCTTATTGGTATGGCTTATTGGTGTAATTTGGGTTAAGTTTTAGGATAACATTTGGTATCACTCGCCTCGGGTGGGTTTAGTGTTTTTGTTGATTTATTTGAATAAAACATTTCTTTTAAATCTAAAAATGTTTTGTAAAAGTTATAAAAATGTTTGTGACATTTTTATTAAAAAAATGTGAGGTTAAATAAAAATTTCTTTAATCATAAAATGCATTAAGCATTTATTTATTCATACCTTTAAGTGATTAAATTTTCGAAATGAAAATTTACTATTAATTACTTGTTTACGAATAATTTTTCATTAATCGTTTTTACATTTTGTGATTATCAAAACGTAGAGAGGCCAAAAAATATTAATAACGTTTTTAGGCATTATTTTTATCAACATAGTAATTACGATTGCGAGACTCGTTATCATCCAGGAAAAGCGAACGTGGTGGCGGATGCCTTAAGCCGAAAGGAAAGGATTAAACCACTACGAATTTGAGCTTTGGTTATAACGATTAGTTTGAATCTACCTGTGCAAATTTTAAACGCTCAAGTTCAGGCGAGGAAGGAAGAAAATTACAGAAACTGAAGATTTGTGTGAAATGATTAAGAAGCTATAGTCCCGTGCTGACAGAACATTATGTTTGAACGGAAGAAGTTGGATACCTTGTCATGGTAACTTAAGAGAGTTGATTATGCATGAGTCGCATAAGTCAAAATATTCAATCCATCCTGGATCGGATAAGATATATCATAATCTTAAGTAGTTGTGTCGATGGCCCGACATGGAAGCAGACATCGCCACTGATTGGTGTTAAACTAGACCTTTTATATATATAATATATAATAAAATATATATAATAAGTATAATCTAAAAATAATCAATGAAACCGAGAAGTAGTATAGAATATTCCCGGGTCGTTTATCCCCAACGAGGCTGTGCTAGAAAATCGGTACAGTCGGAAAATTGGAGTTTGAATGAGATTAGTGATTTGGGAGTTTAGAAAGCTAAATTAATCAATAATAAGCAAAAACGATTGAGAAAAACCTAAAAATTACGAAATTAAACTGAAAAACGAGAGCAGGAATCCCGAACAAGGGGTCAAAAACCTAAAATCTTAAAAATTAACCCTACAAAGAAATTTTTACTTCTAATCTGCTCTAGGGGACTAATAATGAAGAATGAAAAAGACTAGACTGAAAACGGAGTTAATTTGAGTTAAAAACGAGTCAAAACGAAAACCGGGACGAAAACCGTTCTTTAAAAATTGAATTTTTGTAAAAATGACCCTACGAAAGATTTTATATTTTTCCTACGTAAAATATGACTAAAGAAAATTTTCTAAAAAAGAAAAATATTTTTTTGATAATTTTTCTATTTTTTATGAATTAAATAAGATTTTAAAGAAAATAAAATATTAAAAATACTAAATGTTGATAAAAAATTCTGAAAAAATTATGAAAAATACTTAAAGTTAAAACAAATCTAAGAAAAATAAAAAACTAGAAATTGAGCTTATAAATAAGCTCAGAATAAGCCCAAACGAGCTTAAAGCTTAAAGGCTAAAAGTGGACTTATATTAAATGTTGCAACTCAAGTCTTGAAAAAGACCCAAGGGCAAACGGTAGGATGTGTGTGTTGTGAACGGGAGGTGAGGGGTTCGAGTCCCACTCACTCTATTTTTTTTTGCTACAGTAACAATTTTAAATTCAAATTTTTTATTACAAACTGAATAAGCAAATTAAGGTGAGCATTTTTTAAAACTACAACTATATGTGAAAAGCTAAAAATAAGCCAGAAAAAGCACTTATGTTCAGACAGAATGCTAAATGGGCTTAAGGACTAGAATGGCTTACTTTGTTTTTGGGAATTAACAAAAATAAGCAAAAGTGAAGGAATAATAAGCACATACAGTTACAAAAGCACACTTAATAAGCAGATTAAAACAAAAATCAACAAATAAGAACTACAAAATAAGCCAGAAAAGAACTAAAAATAATGACAGAATGCTAGTATGAGCTTAAAGGCACAAGTGCATGATTCTTTTTGATTTTTGACACAAGTTAAGCACAGGACAGTTAAAAATAAGCAAATATAGACACAAAGGCAAACTAAATAAGCAACTATGAATTGAAATCAACAACTAAAAAGCTCCTAATAAGCTGGAAAAAGAAATTAAGCTATTGTCTATACTAGAATGCAAAAACAGAAAACAGTCAAAAGGCCTATTATGTGCTTAAAAATAAGCAACCTAAAGTACTTCCTAAGGTCTGAAACTTATACTGCTTATAAATGAGCTTATTGGCTTTTTATAAAAGCCAAAAGCTTGAACAGACACTCACAAATAAGCCAGAAAACTTGGCTTGAAATCTGGCTTCTAGCACCAGGGTACTTTGAAAAATGAATTTTTGCTTTAAAAAGAGTGCTTAAAAATAAGCATCCAAATAAGCTTAAAAGTACAAATTAGCTTGAAACAGATTCAAAGAAGCTTGAAATGAGCTTATGCTCAAAAATCTAAGGCTTAACAACACATTTAACTATCTGATAAAGGCACTTGAAAATGAGCTTTTTTAACTTTTGAAAATCAAAAAACTTACATTGACAGACTTAAAACTAATGCAAGTAAAACCTAAAGACTTACTACTAGTTTTTAACACACACATATGACACTAATTTAAGACCTCTCTTCTGGTTTACAATAGCTTTAACCAAATAAGCTCATTAACTTTTGTAAAATTCCCACAGTTTTAAGACAACAAAGATAAACTTGAAAAACAATTTTTGGGCTTGAAAACTTTTTGAAAACAGATTCAAATGAGCTTATAAAGTTCACCCAAAGCTTGCAAAGTGACCACAACCCATGACCATACCATTTTGACCCATTTTGGGCTTAAACCAAACACCCCTTTAAGTTTTAGAAAGGTCTTTTTAAACTGAATTGCAAGGGTTTAAGCTGAGAATTTTGAACAAAGATGAAAACTAAGCTAAGATTTAGCAAAAATAAGCAAAAATAAGCTAAAAGCACACACAAATAAGCAGTTACATAAGCAAACTAAGGATAAGCAAAATAAGGCAGATTTGGCAGATTCAAAGCAAAAGCATTACAAATGACATAAAGGCATAAAAGACAGATAAATAAGCATAAGGAACATGTAAGGAATCAAAATAAGCAGAAATAAGCACTAAATTAAGCTATGCTACAGTAACTAAAAGCAAAAATTTAAAAAGAAATGTACCTTGACTCCTTGCTCAAAACAGGAGTTTATAAAACCTAAATGAGCTCTAAACCTACCCTTAGCTTATAAATAAGCTAAACTACAAACCCAATGAGCCTTCCTTGACTGCTCATTCATCCATAAGCTTATAATTCAACACCTCTTTTTTTTTCTTTTTGGGTTTTTTTTAAAAATTTTTGTATTTAAATTTGAACAGATTATAAGATTGCTTAGTTGAGAGCTTATATGAGCTTTAAAAGAAACTTAAGATAACTTAAGAACTTGGAACAAAAATTAAAACATAAAACTGAATTTTCATTAATCTTAAAAATTAAAAGTACATAAAGTTAACTTAAGTTAAGAAACTAAAACTGAATTCTAAAAAAAATACCACTTTTGCCTCAAGGGCTTACAAGGACTATTTATAGAGAAAAACGAGCTAGCTCTTCTTGGTCTTTGTCTTCTCCTTTTGTGCTAGTTTGCTGAGTGAAATGAAGCATTGTGTTTCTTGTGTGTGTATAAACATAAGCCCAATCTGAACCCTCAATCTTGAGTATTGCCCACTCAAAGAAATGTCAACCATTGATCGAATTTGGTACTTAGGATCGCCAGCGTGGACCTTGGTCATGTGGGGGAGGTAGGGTTTATGATTGTGAAGGGTTTGGAGTGTTGTGGTGAGGTCAACGAGGTGGGAAAGGGACAGGAGGGGGGATGTGAGTTTTGGCGGGAAATACGGGTTGAAGATATACAGTATTTTGGGTGCAGGGGTGAGTTTTAGGTTTTGTCACAAATGGTCCCTTATGTGTTATATATCCCTTTCAAATTTCGTCCTTGTGTTTTTATAATTTTGGACATTGGCAGAAAACACCCCTGAGTTTTATACATCTTATTGCACAAAAAGTCCTTTGGTGTACAACTTTGTGCCATTGGCAGATTTAGTCCCTCACATGTATAAAAATTATTCCCACCATTTTCTTATAAAATAACTTTGGGACTTGGGCAGAATTAGTCCCTGGACTTCAAATGGGCTTATAAAATGCGATTGGGCTTGGATTTGGGCCTATTTTTGAAATGGGCTTCAAAGTCTTCATAAATTATGCAAATGGGCTTTTGTATGTATCTTGGGCCCATTTGGTCTTCAAGTGGTATACTAATGGGCTTTCCCGGCCCATTAGATGGGTTCGGGTGGGCCCATTAAGTATTCTTCAATATCGGCTCGGTTTTGACTGTTGACTTTTGCGGGTTGACTTTTGACTTTGACTTTCTTGGTCTTTGGCTTCGATTTGACTTTGTCTTTTCCATGCTTTTCCATTCCGTGCTTGGTTTTGTCGTTTTTGGCTTGATTTTTCGTCCTTTTGTCGGATATCCGTTTCCTGCACAAAATAAGTGAAAACATACAAATACAATGTATTTTTGGTACGTTTTTGGTCATTTAAGTCCGATTTTAATGGTGAAAGGTATGTGTAATTAAACGCATACCAAAATCCCCCATACTAAGACATTGTCGTGTCCTCACGCAATGCTATGAAGTAAGCACTTAGAAAACTAAGAATCTCGATCCCCCTCGACTAATAACCTCGAAAAGTAGCTAAGTGTTCATCAAGGGAATTAAAGACTCATAAGTTTCGAAAAGCCCCGTTTTTACCATTTTTTATATATACACTTATTCCTACACATATTTTTGTATTTTTCATTTTTCTCATTTTTTTTGTAGTTTTCATATGAAGCAACTAACTAGAACGTTTGACTTTCGTTATTTTATAACTTTTAGGGATCATAGAACAAGATGCATTTCGATCCGAGAATGCCCCAAAAAGGATAAATTCATCGTTCCCGACTTTTCACTTGCTCCAAACCAAGCTTAAAACAAAATCACCGTTAATTATGAGTTAAGATGCTAACACTACTCATATTTGCAACTTGTAAACTTTTCACTCCGACAATTATTATATCTTAAGTGTATGTGCTATTTTGAATTTCAACCATGGATCAATGTTTTGCAACATTCTATGTTTTACGTTCTACCTGAGAATAATGAGTTTGAAGGCGAGATCATCCCATGTAGCGACTTTCGTCTCGGCACATCCCAACCTTGCGGTTAAGTGACCAGGCTTTTGACACCTCACAGAGACTAGTATCGGGACTCACGGACCTTAGGTTTCAAAAACTCTTAGGTTTTCCGTATATACATAGCTTATAAAATAGAATAGCCAAAGTTCAAAAGCATATTTGAATTTAACAAAAAGAGATCTTTTATTTATTAATTCACACTTAATATTAAACATTTATGCAATTGTAACCTTCGACCTTTTAGAAGGCTGCAACATCGGTTGTGAGCCGGCAAGATGCAGCAAACTTTTATCAGTCTCGGATTATTATTCTTACTATGGGCTTTCTTTAGAAGGCTGCAACATCGGTTGTGAGCCGGCAAGATACAGCAAACTTTTATCAGCCCACAGTTTATATTTATTATATTTTTTTTTTCATTTTTCATCATCATTTTTTTTATATGATATAGGGAAGACGTCTTTTTGAAAAATTCAAGTATAAATTTGAACTAAGGCTAAAATTTTTGCTATATACTACATAAAAATTATTGATTTAAGTTTAATCTCCAAGAATAGCACGTATATTAATCAGGTTAAGAGCTTATGGGAGAAAAAGCGACAAATTACACACATGAGCTCTTAAGATTTCCAAATAATCCTTGTTTAGCATCCAACTCATACTTAACTCTATCATTTTTCGTTCTTCGCGAATATTCGCGAACGCTTAGTCTAAAAGTTAAGGAACAAGCTAGAGCTCAACACGCTCGATCGAGTCAAAATTTATTCTTATTCTACCCAGCAGGAAAGTTAAAATTGTGACAAAACACTTATTTTATTTTTGAATTTTTTTTTAAATTTTTCATTTTTTTGAAATTTTGGTGGTAAAAACGGGATTACGCGAAAACAACGACTGCAGGCACAATCAAATCGAAGATCCCCCCATACTAGAATGAAACATTGTCCTCAATGTTTTAAGAAGGGTCTCTACGTAAATCCTAAGCCGTTTATGAATTATGCTAAAGATAAACGTTAGTCGATAAGATTAGGATATCGGATTCCCAAATGAAGCTGAGGATTTGAAGCTCTTGTGATCGAAGGACAAAACCGCGAGCACGAGAGGCTTCAGAATCCGGGCAATCCTGGACAATAAACCACAAAACACAAAACACGGATAATGGAAAAAGGCGAGCCTCAACACAACAAAAAACACTTATTAGCAAATAGAAAGAAGATAGAATGGATAAGCATGGGTTGCCACCCACGAAGCGCTTGTTTTTGTTAACCGTAGTCCACAAGGCTCGACTCGACACCACGAAATTCGTTGGTCCATGGGGGAGCAAGTGAAGATTAAATATCACGGACTTTCATTTAAGGTGTTTGGATAAACATTGAATTTCATGACAGTTCCACTCTGATGAAATACACCCGGCATAAAAGAATGATAAATGGAGATGCCTGGGTCAAAAATGGTATCTTCATTTCCACAAGAGAGAAGATATGGTGGAGCAACTAGATACGTGAGAAAAGAAAGAAAGATCCATACAATATAAGCGAAGAGAGGTTCACTTAAAAGTATGAAATCCAGATGCAAGTTAAAGGTGGGTAAAACATTAGGCACATGAACTCTGGGTTCTCTTGTTGGGAAAATATCATTCACCACATCCATAGTAAGATTGCCCATCTCGGGTTCAATCTTAAAGAAGAAATGATCATACTCCGGTGGAGGCATGATTGTGGTGCTGAGTTCTTCGGCGAACTCATGATAAAAAATCACTCTTATCTGGCTTGGAGGTAATGGATTATCGAAAGATCAGAGATAACAACGTTTATATTGAGAAAAATCAGCATGAGTATTGGTACTGCCACTACTCTTTTCTTTAATATGATCGTCATCAGAATAGAAAGCTTCATAATCTGGAAAAGAATAATCAGAACGGGTAGTGGTACTGCCACTACTATTCTCTTCCAAATCAAAGCAGAAAGTTTTAGATTCGGGTAAAGAATTATCAAAGGTGTTAGTCTCCTCCAAGAAAAGGTTAAGAGATGTGGAGGAAGACTTGGTCATAACATCGGAAGATGGAGTGGGATTATCTTTTAATGCTTCAATGTTAGCAATAAGAAGATTGACATTCAACAATTTTTCACGAAGGATATCGTCTTTGATTGGTAGAAGAATATCATCATCAATCCCTCCAACTTCAGGGATAACAATCTCCACCACCTCTAAGCTGACGATCTCAGAATCAGGAGGTGATGCATCGACATAATCGATGTTCTCATAAGAATCGTTATCACTTGAAGAATAATCATTGTTGAACGATGATGTTCAGAATGTTCTTTGAAAGCTTCAAGACGGGGTAGGTTTGTTACCTAGAGAACCATTACACACACTGTCGGAGAATCCCTCGGACTCACTTAGGATTGGACAAGGTTCTCAACACCTAGACTTTATTACTTTGTCCGATTTCCGTTTCCGGAATAGGTACAGATGTCGATTCCCCATACTTAGAGAGTTAACGGGCTCCTTGGTCGGTAAGACCGGTGCGATTGCAATGGTATAGTCCTCGTCATCATCGTAGCAAATGGGAATCTTCCAATATCTATCTTTAGCCGCTTGCTCTTCTGCAATTCGCTTTTCTTCTTCCTTCTTTTGCATATATTGACCAACCATATCAACTTATGGATGTCATTTGCTCCAAAGCTTGTTTGAGAATTGAGAATACTCATTTGAGCATTGATAAGGCTATTTTGAACATGGAGATTGGATGATTGACGGTATATTGCGGGTGTTTGAAATTGGTCAAAACCAAAAAGAATAATAAGCTAGCAAAGATTTTGTCCATGTTAATAGTCCTTCATTCATTGGTTGGACATTGTAGTTTCATGAGGGCCCCCCGCAATTTTCACACAAGATATGTTGTGGAAAACTCGGTGAAGTTTATGGAAAATAATCAAAGTTTTGATTGAAACACGGGTCCTGATTGTAGACAAATGGGACTTGAGGTGGACAATCATAACCGTAATGAGAATCGTTCCCACATGACTCACAAGAGTATGGTACGTATTAGGGTTGTGGAAGATGGTTTGCAACACTTGGAGAATCGTTAGAAGAGTATAAAGTTTAAAAATTGATTGGTGTTCCATTTCCAACAGTACAATAGAAACAAACTCCATCATATTCATTACAACCACATTGTTGGCACGTACCCAAAAGACATTGTTGTTGCAAACTTTGCAAATTTTGTAGGATCTCATTAAGGTTTTGATTGTAGCATGGTTCCGGATTAGAGATAATCGGAATTTGCGGTGGACAATTGTAACCATAATGAGCACCTTTCCTACAAGACTTACAAGTACATCGTTGACAAAAGATATCGTCTAATGAATCACCATACTCGTAACAACAATTGTGGTTAATTTGTGGAGGACTTTGTGAAGAATTTACACCGGGGCCTTGTTTGACAACGAATGGCTCTTGATTAACAAAGTTAGTATCGTCATCGGATGACTCGGAAGTGTCTTGGAAGTCTTGAAAAACTTCCTCCAATGTCTTTCGTATTAGAGCACATTGTCGACAATATAGACCATGAACCGGGTCTCCACAATTAAGAATTTTTTTTTCAATTTTAAGTGGTCGTTGAGACAAGTAGGGTACGGGAACAAGAATCTTGACTTCAAGACTCCCTTTCGATCAACCACAGTCTTTAGTGTGGAAATTTCCACAAGACGAACACTCTTTAATCGCGTAAAGGGGATTCAAACGACGATCGAGTGACGCCATAAGAATTTATAAATTTGAGGGTTTAAAAAAGGAATTTTATTGGATAAGAATTATAAAGAAAGATTATTTTGGATTTTCGAGTTTTTTATGGGGTACTTATTTTATGAAACGGGTCAAAATGAGTTAAGATACTTAAACCAATAATCAACCCGTTATGGAGCATCTCTAAAGAAAAAACGAAACAAAGGAGTGGAGGAGCGGGAAAGCGCCAAGCTATTAAAAACCTTCTCCTTTCGGGTCGTAGTTCCTCGGAACAAGCCTCCTTATACCCCTCTTATAGTTTGTTTATCAATTAAAGGTGAGCCGTACTTCACAAGTGACACAAAGGCAAGTTTTAAATCTTTTGTTCGGGGACTTATTATGACAATGCTTCAGTTGAAAGCATTATATTGATGATGATTTTTATTTATTATTATGGACAATGTTTTTATATTTTTGGTTTTTTTTTCTTGTTTTTATTTATCTTATACTAATACTAATAAAAGAAAATGAAAAATATTTTTGTGTTTTATATTTTTATAAATAAAAGTAAATATTCACAAACGGGAAAATTAACTTCACGAGGGAAGGGTCTTCAAACACTAATCGTCAAACAAACACGAAAATCGTTTCACAGCCTCCCCGGCAGCGGCGCCAAAAATTGATTTAGTCCTTTTACCACATATATAAATATAAATAAATATATAAATATATATAGCAAATGGAATAATATCAATGATAGTAGTATAGTAAACCGGAA
Organism: Tanacetum coccineum; assembly: GCA_026074375.1. NCBI lineage: Eukaryota > Viridiplantae > Streptophyta > Magnoliopsida > Asterales > Asteraceae > Tanacetum > Tanacetum coccineum. The sequence goes on along the minus strand of BQNB010021663.1, from coordinate 48,550 downwards.
GTATCGGTTTCTCACTTCGTTATCCACAAAGATTAAAACCGGATCCGGGTCGTTCTTCCCGACGAGGCGTGAATTTGAAAATCGAGTTTGGTTTGCGGACAATGCTTGAATGATCAAAGATTGAATTGGAATCTTAATTCTACTTAATAAAATGCAAAAACAAGTAAAAGAAAACCCTAAAACGAAAGCAATTTAAGCTAAATCCTAAAAACGGGAACGTAAAAACGGGAATTTAAACCTAAAACTACGGGAAAGCATAAAAAGGCAAATGATTATCTTAAAATTCTACGAGAAGCATAAATAAGGCATAATAATGAAATCCTAAGTCTGTGGGAGCATAAAATTAAGGCAATTAGGCTTAAATCACAAAAACGAGAACGGAAATTAAAAACGAACGCGACTAAAAACCTAAAATATGAAAAATTAAACCTAAAGTGAATTTTTTACTTTTAATAAGCTATAAGTGACTAAAAAGAAAGAATAAAAAAACTAGAACGAAAACGGAGTTAAATTAAGTTCAAAAACGCGAAAACGAGAACCGGGCCCGAAACCCGTTCTTTAAAAAGTAATTTTTTGCAAAAATGACCCTACGAAAGTTTTTCTATTTTTCCTAAGTGAAATATGATAAAATAAAATTTCTAAAAAAGAAAAATATTTTTTTGATTTTTATTTAATTTATATAATTAAAAAACAGTTTAAACGAAAATAAATGATAAAAATATCAAACGATTATGAAAAATTCTAAATCATTCAGGTAAAATGCATTCAACTATTAGGGTTCTAAGTAAAATTTAACAATGAAAATACAGCTTATAAAATAAGATGTTATTAAGCGAAAATGGGTTGATGCTTTTATGGCTAATGGGCTTATATATTAATGAAACTAACTCAACCGGATGAGCTATTGGTAGCACATCGGTTATTTTGTGTGTTAGGGCGTTGTTATAAAGGGGGAGGTCCAGGGTTCGAGCCTGGCCTCTCTCTTTTTGTAAAACCTTTTTTTTTAAAAATTTATAAAACTATAAAAATTAAGCAACTTTTAAAAAGACAAAAATTTTATAACTGAAAAATAAGTAGAAAAATAAGCAAACAAAATTGCATATATGACTTTTTAAACTAAGGCCTAAATTTAACTAACTATGGGCTCTAAAAGCTAAATAAGCTAATGAAAATAAGGGATAAGCTAAAACAAGTAATCTATCCTACCTAATAAGCAAAGAAAAAGCAAAATAAAGCAAGGTAGGTAAGCTAGAAAAGCCAATAAGCAAAGGCAAAAACTAGGCAGACTTAACTTTTTTTTTACCAAGTCTAATAATGGCTAACTGATAAGCTAATTTAGGGGCAGATAAGCAAAGAACCTAAAAACTAAGCTAATGAAAATAGTGAGCTAATCCTAATAAGCCAATGTAAACTAAAAATAAGCAAAAGAGACAGATAAATAAGCTGGAAAACCTAAATAAGCTATGGGGCTAAACTGCAGGCAAAACAGTCAAAGGGCTCACTTTTGGCTTAAAAATAAGCACTCTAAAGGGACTTTTAGGCTTAATGCTTGCTAGGGCTTATACAATAGCTTATGGCCTTTCTAGAAATGCAAAAATAATGAAGGTTGCATCACAAATAAACAACAAAAATAAGCTGCAAAGTTGGCTTTTAGCACCAGGGGAGCTTTGTTGGTTTTAAAAGGACAAAAAGCAAGCTTAAAAATAAGCTGGCAAATAAGCTTGAAAATCAAAATAGAGTTAAAACAGATGGATACAAGCTTGAAAGGAGCTTGTGCTCAACTTTTCACAAGCTAAAAACAGTTTTTAAAATCTAGAATTTTGAGTTGAAAAATGACAGTTTGAAACCAAAGTAACTTGGTGAAAACTTTGACAGTTTTTAAAAAGACACAAGGAGACCAAAAAGGACTCAATACCACTGCTTTTGACACTTAAAAACAAACACAAACAAAGACTCAAAATTAGTTTTTCAATATATAATCTAAAAATCACCTTGAAACTATTTTGGTCCAACAGTTTCAAGGATTCTTTTAGACCAATCTTAAAAACAATATTTAGGACTTAACACTTTTAAAAACAGATCTTAAATGTCTCAATGATGCTTGACAAAGATGGCAAAGTGTACCAATGGGTTGTTTTAACACTTTTTACCCGTTTGACCCACTAAACCAAACACCCCCTTAAAGTTTGAAAAACAAAGTTTTTCTTGACAGGTTTTGAAAAATACTTACAAAATACTTTCAAGAGCTTAAAAACTTATAAATAAGCTTGACAAGCAGGTATTTAAAAGGCAAATAAGTAAATGACAACGTATTGAAGATAAACAGTAAACTTGCATAAAATTTAAATGACAAGAAAAAATTTAAAGACAAAATTTAAATTGCAGAAAGTAAATGACAATTATATTAAAAAGAGATATTAAAGTTGGTACAAATTTAATCACAAGCTCCTGCCTTGAAAATAAATTCGACCCCCATAAAAATGAAAAATATACTACCCTATTTATACTAAAACCCTAATGAGGACTTGTGCTTCTTCATAGAGAGAGTCTAGCTGTTGTTTTTGTTGTGTGAGAGAGGTCTTCAAAGTAATCCTGGCCATTCCTTTGCCTTTGTCCCAAAGTAATGTAATCCAAACCCTTGATTTCTACAGCCAATGGGCATGTCAAGGATTGCCAGCGTGTTCTTGTCCCTTTGTGAGGTGGGTGTGAAGTGGGGTTAAGGTATTTTGTTATGTTGTTATAGGGTAAAAGACACAGAGATAATGAATAGTGTTTAGGTTAAGTTTTGGCGGGTAAAAGATGTTTATAAAAGGGCAGGCGAAAACTTTGGGAGATTGGCAACAACAGTCCCTTAGAGTGTATTATGCTATTGCAAGCATTGTCCTTGAACTTTGCATAATTGGTCCTTGGGGTTAGGTTTGGTTTTGCACCGTTAGTCCTTTTGGACTTAACAATTGTTAGTCCTTTAGGAATACGGTTGATATGTAAAGGGTTTTAAAGGGTATGGGTTAACGACTGTTAGGGGTGTTATGGTTTGGGCCAGTTATATGTTTTGGGCCGTTTGGTTTTTTAAATAAAGGAAATGGGACTTTTTATTTAAACTTGGGCTTAAAGTCTTCATGTAATGTATAAATGGGCTGACCCGGCCCATTAGATGGGTACGGGTGGGCCCATTTAACATTTCTTCGTTTAAGGCTTCGGTCTTGACTTTGACTTTTCGGAGTTGACCATTTGGTTGACTTTTGTTGACTTTGGCTTTCTTGGACTTTGGCTTTGATTTAACTTTGGCTTCTCCACGCTTTTCCATTCCGTGCTCGGTTTTGTCCGTTTTTGCTTGATTTTTCGTCCTTTTGTCGGATATTCGTTTCATGCACAATATAAGTGAAAACATACAAATACAATGTATTTTTGGTACGTTTTTGGTTATTTAAGTCCGATTTTAATGGTGAAAAGTATGTGTAATTAAACGTATACCATGGCCCATATGTCATATTTTCCCTTATTGAGAATAGGAAGTTTGATGGTTGAAACAGTGTGAGGAGTTTGTTGTGTTGGTGTTTGTGATGGTGATAGTGGTGGTGGTGGTGGTGGTGGAATATCATCTTGTGATCAGACATTGAATTGCTTTGTAGTTAGGGGTTTATAACTGGTTTTTGTTATTCTTATCAGAGTTTATCAAGGCTCTGATACCAAGTCCAAATGAACAATTCTTTGCAGCCTGATAAGGGTGATAGCCAATTATATAATATAGATTTGACTATAGAGAAACTAAGACTATGAAAGACTATCTACACAATAGTCTTAAGAAGAACCAATGATTACTAAAAACTTTGATTTCTATTAATCTGCTAATTTGATTTACAGATTACTAACAATGAGATATGATTGTATGACGAGAGTTCTGTGTGTTTTCTCTGTGTATACTCTAATCAGATAGGGTTTTTTTTTATAGTCCAGGATAAACCCTACAGGCTTACAAAACCCGTAAAAGAATATAATATCTTTCCTTACAATATCTCATACATATCTCTTAAACGGTACTAACTATTTTGTACTAACTATCTGAACAGTACTTAACACTTTGTACTGTCAGTACTAACTATAACTAACTGTACTAAGTTAGGAATACACAATTCCCAACACTTGATAATCAAATAATTGACCCTACACGACAGCACATCACTTTCCATAAAGAAAAGCACTCTTGACATCCATCTGGTACACCACAAAGTTTTTAAATGAGGCATAGACTAAGAATAGCCTAATTGCTTAATTCTAGCAACTGGGTAAAAACTTTCATCATAGGTCAATATCCCTTCATCTTGTGTGTTATCCCTTGTGGCAACCAAATATTGCTTTATTCTTAATCGCAATACCTCCTTTCATCCTTCTTGTTACTGTAAACCCATTTAGGTCCCAATGCCCTTTTCCATTTGGTAATCCACCAGAGTCCAAAACCTTTTGTAATTTGATTGTAGAAGCTTATCCTGCATAGATTCTTAATCTAACTTGGATCCTTCAATGATTGGATTACGTTCTTGGGTTGTCTTGTGATAAAAAGCAAGCAAACCAAAAACACTTTTGATAAGTCTTTATGGTTTTGTTCCTTTGCCTGAAACTAAACTAAACAAACCATGTTCTTTCAAATTCTTTGTCATTCTTCTTATTTGAGGTGCCGAATTCAAGTCTCTAATGATTTGGTCAACTAGATGATCTTTATGTATTCTTGTAGTTGGAATATGACTGATAGGCATAAATGCATCTAGATTGTTCATGTCAGCCTTTGCACCAACATCTTCATCATCATCTGAATAAACAATATCTTCCAATTCAGGCATATTTAGATAATCTGAATGTTCAATGCTTGATTTTGGATCACCAACATTAACTTCTATGCCAGCATCATTAATAGTTAGACTAACAGTATTAATAGTGTTAGTGCTGTTAACTCTAGCAGTATTAACATTGTTAGTGTTGTTAACATTGTCGTGTTTCTCTTGATTAACTCTTGGCTCCTCTGTACTTGGAACTCACTATCTTCATTCCCTGGATCTTCAGCATCCTTCTTTTCCTCCTCCCTTGATGGTTTGAATCCAGCATCAGGAGAACTCTTTGGATCTTAAGAGAATAGTGGATCAGCAGGCCACATTGGTAGTAGAATATAATCTTACTAGGTACTGTCTCTATTCTAGCTTTACCTGCATCATTATATGCTTTTGTACCTGCATTACCATTAGATTGATTCCCTGCAACAACTGGCTTATAGTTCATAGGAATTGTTCATTGCTTCTATATCAAAAGCCTATAAGTCCACTTCCTTCATAATATTTAGCGTGTATTTTCACTAAATTGTACAGGCAATGGTTCTCTTCTTACAATTTTTTTTTAATATCTAGTTCTACTTTTGAATTCTCGATTGCTTTGCTTTAGGTGAGTATAACCTATAAAGAACCCTTCATCAGCCTTTCCATCAAAGTTTAACTAGGGGATTTGGTATTAAGGATTGTAATAGGACACCCAAATGGTCTCATGAAGCTTAAGGCAGGTTTTCTACCTAGAAAAAAGTTCATAAAGGGTCTTGTTTTGAGGCTTGATAACGAACACCTATTTTGGCATAAACAAGCAGGTATTAACTGCTTCAGCCAGAAGTTGTTAGCAATTTTGTATCAGCTTGCATTGTTCCTAGGCAGCCTTATTAGTGTCTTATTTTTCCTTTCAACTTATTCATTTTGTAGTGGAGTCTACAACACAAAATTCCCTCTTAATACCCTTCATTTCACAGAACTGATTCATGACCCTATTCTTGAATTTAGTCCCATTGTCACATCTAATCACTTTCACCCTAAGGTCTATTAGATTTTCTATGCATGTTATGAATGTTTTAAGGATTTCACTAGTTTCATCCTTAAAGGCTAAAAAGAAGACCTAACTTAACCTACTAAAATCATCTGTGACAACTAGGCAGTACATCTTCTTCATTAAACTCTTTACAAATGTTGGGCCAAACAAATCCATGTGCAACATTTGTAATGGTTGGCTGATTGAACTGACTATTTTGGTCTTACAAGAAGCTCTGTGTTGTTTTCCCTTCTGACAAGCAACACAGGTTTGATTTATTTCAAAAAGTTTTGAAAGTAAACCTCTTACAATATAACAACCTGTAATTTTCACCAATGTAATTATCTATCTATTAAATTAGATGCACTGTAATATCTATCTATTATAAATATATCACCTTCTTACTGGGAATTTTTTTGCTTTATCTCATTATGCGACATAACTTGCATCTCTAAAGTAAACGAGCTCACGCAACCTCTATCAATGCCATCTATATCTATGTTTATATCATATAAACATCCTAATATGTCAAGTCTATATCTTAATATCATTTTACTAAGTACATTATCCATTTAACGTACTTTTCAAAACGTTATTTCAAAACAAGCATTAAACGTTAACGTTTACATCAAAACCCTAATTATATGTAATGTATACATATAAAAATGAATGTGCAAACCTTCAAGCATGTGTACAAGTGTACAATATACAATATTTTGGGGGGGGGGGGGGGGGGGGGGGGGGGGGGGGGGGGGGGGGGGGGGGGGGGGGGGGGGGGGGGGGGGGGGGGGGGAGTTATATTTTCCCTCAAATCAATGTACAAAGTCTATAAACACAAGGTACATGTTAATTCATGCCTTATAACTAATTAGGCCATTTAAGCTCCTAAACCATGTTTAAACTTTACACCACTTTAGCACAAGGTACAAGTACTTAATTCATGACTCCTAAACCCTAATCTATCCATAATCTTAACCCTAATCCATGTTTTAAAACCCTAAATCATAAAACAAAACCCTAAACCCTAATTTCACTTAAACCTTAAAACTAAGCCCTAAAACCTAATCCTAAACCCTAAACACTAATCCTAAACACTAAACCATAATCCTAACACTAATCCTAAACCTTAATCTATCCTAAACCCTAACCCTAACTCGATCTAAACACCTAAAAACCCTAAACCAAACCCGACACCACTTTTCTTTCTTTTTGACCCATTTTTACTCCTAAGCTAGCACCCTAACACCTCAAGCACCTCTATGACTCACCAAGCAGCCACCCAAGTAGCTTACAAGCACCTCCATCACCTACTTGTAAGCTACTTGTAAACAAACATCCCCTTTGTCACCTCCTATACCACATCATGTATCTAGTTTCTAGCTTATAAGACTTATCATACTAGCCCTCAATACTCACCTCAGCTAGCTTAGACACTTATCAAGCCCTTAGATGCCAAGAAAACTTGGGAACAAAGGCTTACAAGCCCTATATAAACCAAAACATACCACCACGTTTCATTTCATACACACATCTACATCTCATACCGCAATGGAATTTAGCCTTCTATAGTAGCAATAGAGATCAAAGATGAAGTCCCTAAGCTCATAATAGAAGCCAAGAATCAAGAAAAACGAAGCCTTGAAGTCATTACTAGGCGTACGAACCCGAAAACCCCATTTCGACCCATTTTAGCTCAAGTAAGCCTAAGATCTTGTTCCATAAGCTTATATTCTGTACAATAATGTTCATAATACTCTTAAGATCATGTATGAACTCTTGTTTGAAGCTTTGAATCCTCAAACCCATGTGTTTTTTATAAAAACCCTAAAAATGACCCGTTTTGATTTTCTAGCTAACGAATCCTTTTTCTAAACTTTTGTTACGTTAGAACATCTTATTTTAGCTTATTCTAATAAGCTATAACCTGCAAATATCATTTGGAACCTTAAAATAAGCTTGCATGGCTTTTTGGACTTGTTTTGCAAAAGTATTCCATGCAAGGGGTATATATCGTAACTTTCTGAAATTTATAACTAAAGGGGCTGAAAATGTCATTATTTCAAAGTTATAACTATAAGGACCTAATTTTTTCCAAGTATCCAAAAGTTAATGGTTTTTTATTTTATATATATATATATATATATATATATATATATATATATATATATATATATATATACTTTTTATATAAAGGACTAAACTTGTAAAAGTTTATAAACCAAGGGTATATATTGCCAATTTTGCAAACTTATAAAATATTATATTTTTTTTTTTTTTTTTTTTTTTTTTTTTTTTTTTTTTAGTAATTTTAAAAAAATATTTATAAATTATTCTAGCTTTTGAAGAAAACTTAAAACTATAATGTATCAACATTTACTAGGGAGCTTTATTAGGGGTTCATTTGGGAATACGTTTTTGACGAGTTTGCTGGATTTACGATTTAAAGTGTCCTGGCTCCTCATTGTTTACTACAGACCTTTAAAATATGATGGCCCGGAACAGTGATACGATATTTCCATAATAAATTCCAATTCAAAATGATATGATATTTCATTATGACATAAAACATATCCAATCAAACTAAGACTTGACATATTACCCAGGTTGTGTGACGAAGCCGTTACTTTCATTTCATATACTTTTGCCATCAATCAGATTTCCCTGTACTGTTAAGGTGAGTTCATAGCCTCGCATTCAATCTTTTAAATGTTTCATAAACCCGCGAGGGGGATACATGCTATAAACCATGAATGCAAGTATTTTTCTGTATGCTATCCTGATACATTATTGCCTAAGTCCCTACTTTTGCCATTAAGTCCCCACTATCATGAACCGTTAATTACTCGTCGGGGTAAGCGCGAATGCTGTGAATAGATCTATTTGGGACTGGACTCCCCGTTGGTGTACCTATACTGTCGGTAACCAATAGCACACATTTGAATAACTTTGCGGGTGTTTGGCAAAGACACCCGTTGGGGCAATTATTTGTGGTTATTGATTAACCTAAGGCTTCGGTGTCATGAGCTTAGGGCAATAATATTGTTTTCCATGATAATTGTACATGCATGCAATTATTACAAACTATGGGTGTATAACAACGTAACCCACTATTGAACTTGTATTCAAACTACTTTACTTAAACCTATGAATTTCACTCAACCTTTGTGTTGACTTTTTAGCATGTTTATCTCAGGTAATTGAGCAACTTAAGGCACGGAGTGGCACGGACTTGAAGATGGCTAAATTGTTATCATTCAAACTTTATGTTTTCATGTAGATTTGGGATCTCACTTTTTGTAAAAACTCTGATGAATAAATGAATGATAACTTATCTTTTAAAAACGTCTCTTTCGAGTCATTTTCTATGATTATGACTATTGTACTATGAAATAATACCCCAGATTAGCTTCTGCTGCTATATGTAAAAATAGGGGTGTTATAGATTGGTATCAAGAGCCACGGTTATAGAGAACAAGGTTGAAACCTTAACTATAACTACTTTTCTTTTTCTAGCCAAGAAAGTCCTCCGTGCCACTACATCTCCCGAATAGTATGTAAAGATACATAACTATTATACTATTATATAAATAACTTATGTTATTTACCGATGGGTTGTTAACAGAACGATGTCTTCTCCCAACCATCTTACTTCCGGTATCGAGGATGCTTTTTCCTCCAACTTTCTCGACTTTATTCCGACTTCTCCGGACTATGTCCCAGCTTCACCGAGAAAAAATTATTCTAGCTCTTCAAACTCATTTGGCGTAGTTCCAATAGCTTCACCAACTCTTTCGCTCTTTCATGATGATCCCTACATGAAAGTTATGCAAGCGTATTATGCTGAAAAATCACCTACCCTACCTCCAACTATCATACCTCAATCATCAATGCTTAATCCTCAAGAATTCTTTCTTCCTGAAGTACTACTACCACCAAAGAAACGAGGTTGTTCATCCTCATCTACTTCTGCCCTACCTCAAGACTTTGAGATATGAGAAAGCTCTCGTAAGACAAGTCTGGAACGCCGCGAGGAGCAAATTAAGGAAATCTTGAATCATCTAGATTAAATTTCTCTCGATCATATTGAATACATAGAAGACAAAATCGAAGGACTCGGAAAAGGTCGGGTGATTATCCAACAAGACTTTGACAATCTTGAAGCTGAACTCCAACAAGCTCATGCTCAAATTTCTAAACTTCATAAGAAGTATATGAGAAATAACCACAAAATTTCTCTGGCTCGCTTCAGAATTACTGATCTAGAACACATCATCAATGATATCCGGATTCGTCATCAAGAAGATAAGGAAAGTCTTCTAAATGCCATCAATGAACTCAAGATCAACCAAGAAGGACCATCGGACTATTAGATTAGATCTTAGTTATCGCTTTTATTAGAACCTAGCCACGGGATGTGTGGTATAAATAAAACACTTGTCAAATCTTGACTATGTATAGTACAAAGGCAAGTTGTTCATGATATAATACAATGGCAATCCCATTATATACCTTGTTATTTCATAATACCGACTTATCTCTCTTGCATCATCATCTCCGTCATCGTCATTATGAATCATACCCTGACTTCTAAATAAATCATAGATACTTATTTGATATGAATTATCTATGATTTCGATATCACTATTGTGACAATGTTTATTTTTTACTTTAATCATTTTAAGACTTGTGATATTATTCTTATTACGTGTTGTCTTATGTTGATAGAATGCCTCCCAAAAGGACGTCAACATCTGAAGCACCATCCATGACTCAAGCTGCCATCAGAAAATTAGTTGCTGACAGTGTCACTACGGCTCTGGAAGCATAAGCTGCAACAATGGCAGGTACTAGTAATCCCAATAAGAACATCGGTCCTACTGGAATTCATATAGCAAAAATTGGAAACTATAAAGAATTCATAAGTTGTCAACCTTTCTACTTCAATGGTATGAAAGGAGCAGTTGGCCTCATCCGCTGGTTTGAACGAACCGAATTAGTATTCTCTCAAAGCAAATGTGCCTAGGAAAACAAAGTAACATTTGCTACTGATACCCTTACTGATGATGCCTTGTCCTGGTAGAATGCATACGCCCAATCTATGGGAGTAGATCAAGCCAATCAAATCACCTGGACTGAGTTAAAGAGGCTCTTGACAAACAAGTATTGTCCCCGAACTGAAGTCAGAAAGATAGAAGATGAACTTTACAATCTGCTGTAAAGGGAAATGATCTTAAACCTTAAGTTAGAAGATTCAAAGAATTAGCAGTCCTATGCCCGAACATGGTACCAAACACTGAGAAACTCCTGGAAGCCTTCATTGGAGGGTTACCTAGAAGTATTGAAGGGAATGTTACCGCCTCGAAGCCTCAAACTTTAGAGGAAGCAATTAACATAGCCCAAAATCTAATGGATCAAGTAACAAAGCACACTTAGGTGCAAGTATCAAGTGATCATAAACGAAAGAAGAACTTTCAACAAAAATAATTACCGCAACAACAACAACTACCGTAACACCAACACCAACAACCACTACAATAATCACCAACCATAACAGAACCGAAGGCAAGAAGATGTCAAAGCGTATGCTGCCACTCCTGCTGAGAACAATAGGTATGTTAGAAACCTCCCATTATCTAGAAAATGTGATCTCCATCACACAGGACCTTGTATTGTTAAGTGTAATACTTGCAACAAGGTGGGCTATTTGACCAAGAATTGTCGAAACAAAAGGCCAGCCACTGGAAGTAATCAGCTACCAGTGACAGTTATTTGTCATGCCTGTGGAGAAAAAGGGCATTATACAAATCATTGCCAAAAGACCAATATCAATGCCCAGGGAAGAGCCTACATGCTAAGGGATATGAATGCTCATCAATACCCGAACGTAGTTACGGGTATGTTTTCCTAAACCAGCATTTAGCTAGAGTATTATTTGATTCTGGAGCCGATAAAAGCTTGATATCCACATCTCTTGCCTCTATGCTAAATATCCTGCCTATTACAATAGATACCTTTTATGATATTGAAATGGCTGACGGAAACCTAGTAAGCACAAACACTGTTATCCAGAGTTGCAACCCAACCTTGTTAAATCAATCTTTCGAAATCGATCTCATGACAATTAAACTAGGTAGTTTTGACGTTGTCATCGGTATGGACTGGTTATCCAAGTATCATGCCAAAATTCTCTGTGATGAGAAAGTCATTCACATTCCTATCGACGGTGAAACTTTGATCATTCGAGGTGACTGAAGTAAGACCCGACTAAATCTCATATCTTGTATAAAAACCAAACGATACATATCCCGAGGTTGTTAAGTTTTCATGATCTAAGTGACGGAGAAGAAGAAGTCAGATGAGAAGAGATTAGAAGATATTCCCGTAGTTAGAGAATTCCTAGAAGTTTTTTTTGAAGATCTACCTGGCCTTCCTCCTGTTCGCCAAGTAGAATTCCAAATTGATTTAATTCCAGGAGCAACGTCTGTAGCTCGAGCACCCTATAGATTAGCTCCTTCAGAAATGCAGGAACTATCTAATCAACTTCAAGAATTGTTAGACCGAGGTTTTATATGACCAAGTACTTCACCCTAGGGAGCTCCTGTCTTATTTGTTAAAAAGAAAGACGGATCTTTCAGAATGTGTATCGATTACCGAGAGTTGAATAAACTTACTATAAAGAATCGTTACCCATTACCCAGAATCGATGACTTATTCAACCAACTTCAAGGTTTAAGTGTCTACTCAAAAATCAACCTAAGATCAGGTTATCATCAACTGAGAGTGAGGGATGAAGATATTCCTAAGACTACTTTCAAAACAAGATACGAACACTATGAATTTCAAGTTATGTCATTCGGTTTAACTAACGCACCTGCTGTATTCATGGATCTCATGAATCGTGTGTGTAAACCATACTTGGATAAGTTTGTGATAGTGTTCATCGATGATATTCTCATCTACTCTTGTAACAAAGAAGAACACGCAAATCATCTGAGAATAATCCTAGAATTACTCAAGAAAGAGAAGTTTATGCCAAGTTCCCAAATGTGATTCTGGATTCATATCGGCAATTTCTCCTTGGATATTTGATGATAGTCCCAGGACTTCATGTTGATCCTGCCAAGATTGAAGCAGTTAAGAATTGGACATCTCTACCACTACACCCACGGAAATTGTCAACTTAGGTCCTTTGCTGGCTATTATCGATGTATTTATCAAGATTTTCGAAGATTGAAAAATCTTGACTGAAATTAACCTAAAAAAACGATAAGTACTATATGGGTGCGAAGACCAAGAATCGGCTTTTCAACTGCTAAAATAGAAGCTATGTAAAGCTCCAATCTTAGCATTACTCGAAGGAAATGATGATTTTGTTGTCTACTGTGATGCATCCCATCAAGGTCTAGGAGCAGTATTAATGCAAAGAGAGAAGGTTATTGCATATGCATCCCGACAACTTAAGCCTAATTAAGAAAACTATACCACTCATGATCTCTGATTGGTAGTAAACCAACACACGTAATAATAAAATATATAATATATGATGGAAATTTACCAAGTTACCCTTGAGGACAAAGGTTAAATAGGAAAATCTTCACAATATAATATAATATAATACTATTTAAATCGGATGTAAAGATTCCCTGGGTCGTTATCCCAACGATTTGTGAAATTGAAAACCAACGTTTGATGTCCGGACAATGATTTGAAATTGGAAACAAGGATGAATTTATTTTATCTACATTCTATAACTTCTACAATTTAAAATAACTAAGAATAACAATTAAGCACGAAAACAAATACGAGCGGAAAATCAAACCTCTAACAAAATACCAAAACGGGAACCCTAAACGGAAGTTAAAAACCCTAAATTTCCAAAATTAACCCTAAGATGAAATTTTCTCTTTTAATAGACTCTAATTGACTAAAAAGTAAGTTTAAAGAAAACTAGAACAAAAACGAAATTAAAATGAGCTTAGAAACACGAAAAATGTAAACGGGAACGAATCTCGTTCTTTAAAAAATGAAATTTTGCAATTTTAACCCTACGGAAGTAAAACTAATTTTCCTAGAAACTTTACGATAAAAGAAAATTTTCTAAAAAAGAATTATATTTTTTTGTTTATTTTTCTATTTTTTATGATTATTTAATGTTTTTAATAAAAATAAATGTTTAAAAATACTAAACTAATTATAAAAATTCTAGAAAAAATACAGAAAATAGCTTAAACTAAATAGAACCTAGGAAAAATAAGCTTGATTACACAGCTTATCGAATAAGCTGTGTAATAAGCTATAATAGCTTATAAGCTAAAATGGGAAAAACGTGTATAAGAATTAAACTTTGCAAAGGTATAATGAAAAAGACCCCAGGGGGCGATGGTAGCGAGGTGTGTGTTGTGTTATTATAAAAGGGTTGAGGGTGTTGAGGTCGGGGGTTCGAGCCTTGCTCACCCCCGATTTCCACCTTCCCCTTTTTTATTTTTGAAAACTTATAAAAGCAAAGTTTTAGAAAAGCTAAGAATAAACATTTTTAATAAAAGAAACTTTTTATGAAAATCCCTAAATAAGCTTTAAACAGCTTAAAACTAGACAGTTACTACTTAACTTTATTTTTGGTTTTTATAAAAAACTTTTTAGGCTACAAAACTAAATAAGCTATGACAAAGAAATAAAAGCTAAATTTCCTACCTAACCCTACCCTAATAAGCTTAAAATGACACAAATAAGCACTATAATATAAAAAATAAGCAGAAAATCTAAATAAGCCCTTATGAAAGCTTTAAACCAAACAGCCCCAAAGATCGCAAGAGAAATATGCCAATGTAAGACGAAAATCCTTTAGAATTTCAATTGGAGATCGTGTTATGGTTGAAAGTACACCTCGTAAAGATTCATGCCGATTTTTCGAAATCTGAAGCTAGATGCCGCTGAATACAGTGACCATTCAAAATCCTTGAAACGGATTAGTCCCTAGGGTCTGTATAAAACGTGCACTTCTTGAAGAGTCCAGCAATATCCACAATAACCTTCCACTTCAATCTAAAGAAATGCTATGGCTGGAGCGTAGAAGGTCCTTTTCATTCCAAAGAAAGAGCTCGGCTCGATGACAGAAACTCAACTTTGAAGAACCAGTAGAGATTATGATCAAGAAGTCAACAACTGAAACCAAAGTGTATGCCAATAGTCAAGGCTTGAGAGTGGCAGATGGAACTCTAAAAGAGGACCAGAATTTACATGGGAATGCGAAGATCAAATTCGTGCCAAGTATCCACATCTGTTTTCAAACATCACTCCGGCATCCAACTAAATCTCGGGAAAATTTCATTAATTTAATTTTCCATCTATTAAATAGACACACATGTAATATCTATTCTAAAATTATAAATATATCACCTTCTTACAGGGAAATTTTTTGCTTTATCTCATTATGCAACGTAACTTGCATCTCTAAAGTAAAAAGACACACGCAGCCTCTAATCAATTCCATCGAGCGGTGAGTGCACGGTGTTTATATCATGTAAACATCCTAATAGCAAGTCTAATCTTAATATCAATTTTTACCTAGTACATTAATCCATTTAACGGAACTTTTCAAACGTTATTTCAAAACAAGCATAACGTTAACTTTACATCAAAAACCCTAATTATAATGTAATGTAACATCTAAAAATGAAATGTGTAAGCCTTCAAACATATGTACAAGTGTACAATACACCACATTTAACTCATATTTTCCCCCCAAGTCAATGTACAACTCATTTAAGCACAATGTACAAGTTAATCAACCTAAAAACCTAATTAGGCTATTTAAGCTCTTAAACCATGTTTATATAACTTACACCACTTTAGCACAAGGTACAAGTAGTTAATTCATGACTCCTAAACCCTAATCTATCCATAATCTTTACCCTAATCCATGTTTTAAAACCCTAAATCATAAAACAAAACCCTAAACCTTAATTTCACTTAAACCTTAAAACTAAACGCCGCGGGGGCGACGCTAACACTAGCACCCTAAACCCCAATCCTACAACACTACACCATAATCCTAACCACTAATCCCTAAATCCTAAACCTTAATCTATCCTAAACCATAACCCTAACTCAAACTAAACACTTAAAAACCCTAAACGAACCCTAAACCAAACCCGACACCACTTTTCTTTCCTTTTTGACCTATTTTACACCCAAGCTAGCAACCAAGCACCTCCATGACATCACCAAGCAGCCTCCCAAGTATCTAACAAGCACCTCAATCACCTACTTGTAAGCTACTTTTAAACAAAACACCTCCTTGTCTTTCTTTTTCTTGGCATGCCCACAAACACCCCTCCAACACTTCATATCTAGTTTCTAGCTTATAAGACTCATCATACTAGCCCTCAATACTCACCTCAGCTAGCTTAGACACTTATCAAGCCCTTAGATGCTAAGAAAACTTGGCCACCAAGTGTTTTTACCCTTATATATAGCCGAACCAAGCACCCTTTTCATTTCATCCCACACATCTCATCTCATACCCTCAAATAGAAATCTAGCCTTCCATAGAAGCAATAGATGATCAAGAAAAGTCCCTAAGCTCATAATAGTATCCAAGAAGCAAGAAAAACGAAGCCTTGAAGTCGTTACTAGGCGTACGAACCCGAAAACCCCATTTCGACCCATTTTAGCTCAAGTAAGGCAAATATCTTGTTCCATAAGCTTATATTCTGTACAATAATGTTCATAATACTCTTAAGATAATATATAAACTCTTGTTTGAAGTTTTGAATCCTCAAACCCATGTGTTTTTGGTAAAAACACTAAAAATGACCCGTTTTTATTTTCTAGCTAACGAATCCATTTTCTAAACATCTTATTTTAGGTTATTCTAATAAGCTATAACCTGAAAATATCATTGAGAACCTTAAAATAAGCTTGCATGGCTTTTTGGACTTGTTTTGCAAAAGTATTCCATGCAAAGGGTATATATCGTAACTTTCTGAATTTTATAACTAAAGGGGCTTAATATGTCATTATTTCAAAGTTATAACTATAAGGACCTATTTTGGCAAGTTTCAAAGTTAAAGGTTTAATATATATATATATTTTTTATATAAAGGGCTAGACTTGTAAAAGTTTATAAACCAAGGGTAAATATTGCCAATTTTGCAAACTTATAAAATATTATATTTTTATATTAATTATAAAAATATGTATATAAATTATTCTATCTTTTGAAGAAACTTAAAACTATAATGTATCACATTACTAGGGAGCTTCATGTAAGGGGTTTCATTTGGGTATACGTTTTGACGAGTTTGCTGAATATACGATTTAAAGTGTTCTGGCTCCTCAAACGTTTACTATATGGCCTATGAATTATGATGGCCCGAACAGTGATACAATGTTTCCATAATAAATCTAATAAAAGTGATATTTCATTATGACATAAAACATATCCAATCAAACTAAGACTTGAGATATTACACAGGTTGTGTGACGAAGCCGTTACTTTCATTTCATATACTTTTGTCATCAATCAGATTTCCCTGTACTATTAAGGTGAGTTCATAGCCTCGTATTCAATTTTTTAAATGTTTCATAAACCCGTGAGGGGGATACATGCTATAAACCATGAATGCAAGTATTTTTCTATATGCTATCCTGATACATTATTGCCTAAGTCCCTACTTTTGCCATTAAGTCCCCACTATCATGAACCGTTAATTACTCTTCGGGGTAAGCGCGAATGCTGTGAATAGATCTATTTTTGACTGGACTCCCCGTTGGTGTACCTATACCGTCGATAACCAATAGCACACATTTGAATAACTTTACGGGTGTTTGGCAAAGACACCCGTTGGGGCAATTATTTGTGGTTGTTGATTAACCTAAGGCTTCGGTGTCATGAGTTTAGGGCAATAATACTATTTTTCATGATAATTGTATGTGTTGCAATTATTACAAACTATGGGTGTATAACAACGTAACCCACTATTGAACTTGTATTCAAACTACTTTACTTAAACCTATGAATTTCACTCAACCTTTGTGTTGACTTTTTAGCATGTTTATCTCAGGTAACTGAACATCTTATGGCACGGAGTGGCACGGACATGAAGATGGCTAAACTGTTATCATTCAAACTTTATGTTTTCATGTAGATTTTGGGACCTCTCTTTTGTAAAAACTCTGATGAATAAATGAATGATAACTTATCTTTTAAAAACGTCTCTTTCGAGTCGTTTTCTATGATTATGACTGTTGTACTATGAAATAATACCCCAGATTAGCTTCCGCTGCTATATGTCAAAAATGGGCGTGTTATAGAACAATTCTGGGATACTGTCAAGGCAAAAACTGTCAATGGGGAAGTACAATTACAAGCCCTAGTGGATGGGAAGAAGATAATCATAACTAAATCAATTGTGAGAAGAGATCTTCAACTGGAAGATGCTGAAGGTGTTGATTGTCTACCCAATGCTACCATCTTTAAACAAATTGCATTAATGGGGTATGAGCAGGTTTCATAAAAACTCACTTTCTATAAAGTATTCTTCTCCCCACAATGGAAATTCCTTATTCATACTGTTTTACAATGCTTAAGTCCAAAACCAACTGCATGGAATGAATTTAGTAGCACTGTGGCTTCTGCAATTATCTGCTTAGCTACAAACCAAAAGTTTAACTTTTCAAAGTTTATTTTTGAAAGTATGGTGAAGAACTTGGATAATGTGGGAAAATTTTTGTTGTATCAAAGGTTTTACAAGTCTTTTTGGATAAGCAACTGGAAGGGATGTCAAATCATAATAGGATTTATGTTACACCCCCTCACATTAAGAAGATTTTTAGAAACATGAGAAGGGTAGGGAAAGGTTTTTCTGAAAGGGAAACACCCTTATTTCCAACAATGGTGGTACACAATCAAGAAGAAATAGGTAAAGGTTCAGCAATTCCTACTGATCCCCATCACACACCCACTTTTATTCAACCATCTCCTCAACCTCAAAAGACTCAAAAACCTAGGAGGCCTAAGAAGAAGGACACTCAGGTACCTCAGTCTAGTGTTCCTAGTGATAATGTTGCAGATGAGGCTATCTATAAGGAGTTGGATGACAGTTTGGTGATGGCTGCCACTATTGCTTCTAGCTTAGAAGTAGAGCAGGACATTGGTAACATCAATAAGATCTGATCCAAGGCAACACCTAATGAAGCTAGTTCCTAAGGAACTACTTTAGGTGGTGGTCCCAGGTGCCAAGAAACCATGGGGGATACTATTGCTCAAACTAGTTTTAAGAATGAATCTAAACTTTCTAATGATCTACTACTCGCAAGAGGTAACACACTTCTAAGTGGTGAGGATAGTCTGAAACTTAATGAATTAATGGAACTATGTACCAATTTACAACAAAGGGTTCTTGATTTGGAGACTACAAAGACCACTCAAGCTAATGAGATTACAAGTTTGAAAAATAGGGTCGAGAAGCTTGAAAAGAAGGATAGATCAAGAACTTATAAGCTAAAAAGACTTTATAAAGTTGGTTTGAGTGCTAGGGTAGAATCCTCTAGAGATGAAGAAGATTTAGGTAAGAATGCATCTAAACATGAGAGGAGGATTCATGATATTAATGTTGATGAAGACATTACCCTAGTTAATGATGATAATGAGATATTTGATGTGGATGCTTTAGTTGGTGAGGAAGTAGTTGTTATGATTGATGCTGCAAGAACAATTCCAGTTAGTGTTGCTACAATAACTGATGTTGAAATTACTTTGGCTTAAGTATTGGCAGAGTTGAAGAGTGCAAAACCCAAGGCTGATAAGGTTGTGATACAAGAACCAAAGCAGGGTATAACTACAACAACACCTACAACAATAATACATGTACTAAAACCTCCACAAGACAAATGCAAAGGGATTATGATTGAAGAGCCTAGGTGGAACAAGTGAAGCCTATGAAGAGGCTTGAACAAATGAGGCTTGATGAAGAACTTGCCTTCAAGCTACAAGCAAAAGAAGAAGAAGAAAGGCTTGCCAGAGAAAAAGCTCAACAAATTGAAGAAGCCAACATAGCTTGGGATGATGTTCATGCTAAAGTTGAAGCTGATTATCAGTTGGCTCAAAGACTGCAAGCTTAAAAGCAAGAAGAATTGACTGATGAAGAAAAGGCAAGATTATTTGTACAATTCTTAAAGCAAAGAAGAATACATTTTGCAGCTAAGAGAGCAGAAGAGAAGAGGATCAGACCACCAACAAGAGCTCAACAAAGGAATATCATGTGTGCTTATCTAAAAAACATGGAAGGACGAAAGCCCAAAAGTTTGAAGAACAAGTCCTTTACAAATATTTAAGAATTGTTTGAAAAAGCAATGAAAAGGGTGAATACCTTTGTTGACTACAGGACTGAGTTAGTGGAAGAGAGTTCCAAGAAGGCAGAAACAGAGTTGGAAGAGAATTTAAAGAAAGCTGAAGCAGAAGTGATGGAGGGTAGTTCAAAGAGAGCAGGCACTGAGCTGGAACAAGAGGTCACTAAAAAGCAAAAGGTGGATGATTTTCAAGAAATAGCTAAAGTGGATGATGATCAATAAACAACTAAGATTAAAGAGCTCATGGGAATTGTTCTTGATAAAGAGAAAGTAGTAATTGATGCTATTCCTTTGGCTGTTAAGCCTCCAAGCATTGTTGACTGGAAGATCCATAAAAAAGGGAAGAAAACCTATTACCGGATAATCAGGGCTGATGGAAGTTTAAAGATGTACTTAGTCTTCAGTCATATGCTCAAAAGCTTTGACAGTGAAGATTTAGAAACTCTGTGAAAATTAGTAAAAGCTAAGCATAGGTCAACAAGGCCAGAGGAGGGCTATGAGAAAGTGCTATGGGGTGATTTAAAGACAATGTTTGAACCATATGTTGAAGATCAAGTATGGAAGAATCAACCGGATTACAGAGTGTTGGATTGGAAGTTATATGACTCTTGTGGAGTACATTTCTTAAGGGTGCAACACATGCAGATCTATATGTTGGTAGAGAAGAAATATCATCTTACACCTACTATAATTACTTATATGTTAAACAAGAAGCTTCAATGTGATCATTTTAGTAAAATGGCATATCAGCTTCTTAAACTTCTCACAAAACAGCTTAAGAATCAATAAAGTGTTTGGAAGCATCCTCCTGGTGATTAATGAAGCTTTCAATGAAGAAACTTAAGATTTTGAAGAAGAATATCAAGTTTAGGAAGGATTGTTGGGATTAAAAGACTTCTTGATGATCTTAGAGTTACTGTTGCTTAGGTTTGTGTTACTGCTGCTAAGCTAAAGTTAGTGTTGCTCATTAACTTTAATAAAAAATATGCTAAGTAGTTAGTGCTACTAGTATAAAGTTAGTGCTGCTAGTGTAAAGTTAGTACTGCTGGTGAAGATTAAAGAAAATATTCTAAGTAGTTACTACTGCTTGTGCTCAGTTAATGCTGTTGGTGTATAAGTTACTACTGCTTAAAGATTAAGACTGCTGAAAGAGTTTCTACTGTCAAAGAAAGGATAAAGACAAAAGAAAGGATAAATATTGTTTGGAGATCAAGATTACTTACGTGATAAGTATTAGTTATTTATAGAATAGATCATAGAGAATATTTTAAGTCTTAGGAATATATTGTAAATCGACTAGGACTCCTTGGTGTATAAAAGGAGGTCCTATGGTATAGAGTTTAATATGTTGTTTACGATTTGATAAGTGTTATTCATATCTTCAAGGTTTTGTAACCCTAATACTAGGAGAGTATTCGTATTATTCATAATAATATTGGAGCTTTTATTGTTTGTTGAAATGTGATCTTGTGTTACTGTTTCATTAAGAATTCTTCTAATATTAAAGATTAGATTCCGCATAATCTTTAATACACTTAACAAAGTTTCTACTATAGTTGTGTTAGATTTATCTAATATAATTAAACCTTAAACAAGCTTAAGGAATTCGATCTATTAAAGTTGGATTCGACAAGAGGTATCCTACAACTAGGACAACAGGATGCATCCAAACAGGGGAGGATTGATGCTATTGATGCAAATGAAGAAATTACCCTGGTTAGTGTTCAAAATGTGGATGAAGAGATGTTTGATGTGAATGTTTTAGATGGTGAGGAAGTGTTTGTTGCAAAACATGAAGTTGTTGTTAAAGATGTAAATAATTAAGTTAATGTTGTTGAAGAAGTAGTTAAAGTTATTAACTGCTAAGTTAATTACTGATGTTGCTTAAGTTAGTGTTGTTGGTAATGTAGTTAGTACTGCTAGTGATGCAACAACTGTTAGTGCTGCTACAACAACCACTGCTACAATTACAATTGTTGTTGATATTACTTTGGCTCAAGCACTTATAGAAATAAAAAGTACAAAACACAAGGAGAAAGGGGTTGTTATACAAGAGCTGGGTGAATCTACAATAACAATATCTTCACAACTATCTTCACAACAATCACAGGACAAATGTAAAGGAATATTGATAGAACCTATGAAGCCTATGAAGAAGAAATATCTAATCAGGCTTGATGAAGAAGCTGCTTTAAAATTACAAGCTGAATTTGATAAAGAAGAAAGACTTGCAAGAGAGAAAGCTAAAAAGAAAAAGAAGCTAATATTGCCTTGATTGAAACATAGGATGATATACAGGCAAAGATTAATGTTGATCATTAATTGGCTGAAAGATTGCAAGCACAAGAACAAGAAGAGTTGTCTATTGAAGAAAAGGCTACATTATTTCAACAACTCTTAGAGAAAAGAAGAAAGCATTTTGCAGCTAAAAGAGCAGAAGAGAAAAGAAATAAACCACCAACAAAAGCTCAACAGAGAAAGATAATGTGTACTTACCTAAAGAACATGGAATGATACAAGCTCAAAGATTTGAAGTTGAAAGAGTTTGATTCTATCCAAGAGATGTTTGACAGAGCATTTAAAAGGTAAATACATTTGAAGACTTTAGAACAGAGTTTGTGGAAGGCAAAGAAAAGAGAGTATGAACAGATCTGATACAAGAGAATGCAAAGAAGCAAAAGGTGGAAGATGACAAAAAATAGCAGAGCTTAAATAGTGTTTGGAAATCATTCCAGATGAAGAAGAGGTAATAATTGATGCTATACCTTTAGTTGTTAAGTATCCAAGTATTGTTGGCTGGAAGATTTATAAAGAAGGAAGAAAAAGCTATTATTAAATAATGAGAGCTGATGAAAAGTCTCAAACGTACATGATCTTTAGTCAAATGCTTAAAAGTTTTGACATGCAAGATTTGGAAAATTTGTACAAGTTGGTAAAAGCTAAATATGAGTCAACAAGACCATAGTTGTTAAGATCTCGATCCTGATCTTAGGATCTTACGATTTTACGATACTGCAAAGCAAAAATGATCCAGATCCTACGTAGGATCTTTGCTTGCTTAGGATCTTATAGGATCCCGATCTTGACCATAGGATCTTAAGATCTACTACGATCCGATCTTACTTTTCTCGAACCACGAACTAAAATCTATGAATTTATGGGTTGTGTTTCCTAGATATTAAAAAAACAACAAGTTAATCTTCTTAAAGATTTTATAATTATAATTTATGACAACATTCCTATGAAACATTTATATAATTTTGTGTTTATGATATATAATCATTTGTAGATTTATATAATATTAGAAAGACTATTAAGAAAATAACATTATAGTAGGATCTTACGATCCCGATCCTACCTTACGATCTCGATCTTGCAAAGACGAAAACGATCCTGGGTAGGATCCCGATCTTGACAACCTTGAACAAGACCATTGGATGACCTGGATTTGTTGTTATGGGGTGATTTGAAAACAATGTTTGAACCACATGTAGAAGATAAAGTATGGAGGAATCAACAAGAATACAAAGTGTTGGATTGGAAGTTGTATGACTCCTGTGGAGTACATTCCATAAGGATGCAACATATGTATATTTATATGTTGGTAGAGAAGAAGTATCCCCTTGCACCACTTACACTTTCAATGATATTGGAAAAGAAGCTTATAATTGATTATGAAAGTGAAATCGCTTATCAGCTTCTTAAATTCATCATAAAACAGCTTAAGAAGTAAAGAAGTGTTTGGAAGCATCCTTCTGGTGTTGATGAAGCTTTAAATGAAGAAACTTGATGATTTTAAGAAGAATATCAAGTTTAAGGAAGGATTGTTGGGATTAAAAGTCTTCTTGATGTTGTTTGAATTACTGCTGCTCATGTTTGTGTTAATGTTGCTCAGCTAGAGTTAGTACTGCTCAGAGAATTCAAAGAAAATATGCTAAGTGTTTATTACTGCTAGTACACACTTAGTACTGCTAGTGAATATTAGTGTTGCTGATGAACTTCAAAGAAAATATGCTAAGTAGTTACTACTATTAGTACAAAGTTAAGACTACTCAACTGAAGTTAATGCTGCTAGTTAGTACTGCTTATATGATATGTATTAGTTGTTTATAGAAAAGATTTTAGATACTTAGGGAAGTATTGTAAACCGACTAGGACTCCTTGGTGTATAAAAGGAGGTCCTAGGGTATAGAGTTTAATGTACCAAAACCAAAACCAAAAATCAATCTTAGTCGTATAATTCTTAGCTTCAAGGTCTTTGTAACCCTAATACTTTAAGAGTATTCGTATTATTATCATTAATAATATTTTAGCTTATTTGTTAAATTGTATGTTCATTGAATTATTGTTTCATTGATAATTCTTCTTAATATTAAAGATTAGATTCCGCATAATCTTTAATACATTCAAACACAGTTTCTACTATAGTTGTGTTAGATTTATCTAATATAACTAAACCTTAAACAAGCTTAAGGAATTTGATCTATTGAAGTGGGATCAACATTCTCCTTCAAAGAAGAAAAATCTTGTTGCTGTTGAAGAGCATGCCGAGAAACCTGGCAAGAAACCTGCTACTAGAAGACAGACTGTTGGTGTTCAAATCAGAGACACTCCTGGTGTGTCTGTATCAAAGAGGAAGACACCAGTAAAGACTGAGAGAAGCAAAGGGATTGAATTGTTGTTTGAAGCCGCATTACTTGAGGAAGCTCAGTTGAAAAAGGCTATCAAACAAAGCAAACAGGAAACAAACATTCATCAAGCACGTGGCTTAAGTGATGGAGCTGGTTTAGAACTAGAGGGACCTGATGAACAAAAAGGCAAGTCAAGTGACACAAGTGAAGGAACTGGTTTAATACCAGGGGTTCCCGATGTGTCTAAAGCAGATTCTTCTAAGAGTGAGTATGAATCTTAGGGAAATAGTGATGATGATAATGATGATGATGATCAACAAAGTGACGATGAACAAAATGTACCTGATAATCCAAGGATAAGTAATGATGAAGAAGAACTCACGAAGATGAGTTCGTGCATACACCTGAAAACTATGTACCTACTGATGATGAAAAGGTAGATGATAGAGAATATAAACGTACCAATAAAGAAATGTATGATGATGTGAATGTGGAGTTGAAAGATGTAGAGCCTGCTGATTAAGGAAAAGGTAATGAGGAGATGACTGATGCTGAAAAGGTAGATGCTGAGAATGAGAACGTTAATGAAGAGGTTGCAGGTGATCAAGTCAACGATGATGCTCAGGCAACAGTTACAGCTGCCCTTGCTACACAAAAGACTAAAGTTCCACTACAAAGTTATTCTAACTCATCCGACTATGCCAATAAATTTCTCAACTTTGATAACATCCCCTCAACCGACACTAAAATTATCTTAATGATGGACATCAAAGTCCAATATGTAGATCTAAGTAGTCAGACCTCACCACTTTTCACCGTACATGTTTTGGTAATTCCTGAATCTTTGACAGCTCCAGCAACAACTATGCCTCCACCTATTTCACCATTCATCTCTCTTCCACAACAATCAACACCAATACCAACACCAACAACTACAGAAGCAATAATCTTAACCACTTCTACTCCTGATTCCTCAACCCTTACTGCTATTTATCATAGACTTTTTGACTTAGAAAATTATTAAGACTTAAAAGACTTCATGGATTCTTAGAAGAAACTGATGCTCAGGTACATAATGGAAATTATGCTCAGTGGTTAGTACTGGTAGTATAATGTTACCATTGCTAGTTACTATTGTTAGTATAATTTAGTTGTGATAGCATAAAGTTACTGCTGTTAGTTGAAGTTAAGATTGCTCAATGTTGAAGACTAAAATATAAGCTAAGTAGTTAGTGTTTTTAGTAGTAAAAATTAAGACTGCTAGTACAAGTTACTACTGTTAGTGTATATTAGTACTGCTAAGGAATCGATCTAGGTTTGGGATCAACAAGTGGTATCAGAGCTTTGCTTTGAGAAAATTTGATCTAGAAGACATGGAGTTTTAAAGAATGGGTGTCAATGATGAGGAAGAGGATGTGTCTCAGCCTAAAATTGAAAAGAAAACAGTTAGGCCTAGCTATTGTTATGAAAGGTTTTGTCAAATCTAAAAATAAGAAATAACTGCTGGAAAACTGTTAAGAAAAGTATGAGCAATAAAACATAGGCAAAACACTCACAGTCCAAGAGGTAATCAAAGAAATTAAAACAATATGATGTCTCAAAAACTAGGAAGCAATTTTGATATGTTTAATAAGGCTTGTTATGTGTGTGGAAGCTTTGATCATTTGAAGGCTGATTGCAAGTACCATCAAAAACAGTTTCAAAATCAAAGAATGGTAAAACCTGTTTTGAACAATGCTCAAAGGGTGAATCATCAAAACTTTGCCAAAAAGACTCACCTCTGTGCTAAGTAAACATGGTTCCAAGAGTGTACCAATGAAGTTGGTTTAGTTATTAGTTAATACTGTAGGGGGTAACAAGTTAATGCTGCTTACTCAAAAACAACAGTGAATGTTGCTAGACCAATGTCATATCTTTCTAAAATAGCACATTCAACTGTTAAGAGGCCCATTCATAAGACAACAACATTTAAAAACAGTAATATTAATCAAAGGGTTAATACTGTTAGGGGTAAAAAATTATTACTGCTAGGACAAAAGCAGTAATTATTGCTGTTAAGGCCTCAGCTTGATGGATTTGGAAACTAAAGCATAAAGTTTTAGACCATATTTCTAAACATAACAGTGCATCAATCACCCTAAAAAGTTTGATTATATTGATGCACAAGGCAGATCCAAAAAACGGGGGGGGGTTTCATGTTGACTTGGGTCCCAAAAGGAAATGAATGTTCTTATTCTATGTGCAAGGCAATCCACAAATAGATTTACAGGATCAAGGAGTAATTGATAGTGGATGCTCAAGGCACATGACAGAGAACATGTCCTATCTTACAAACTATGAATAGATAGATGGAGGATGTGTTGCTTTTTGAGGAAACCCCAAAGGAGGGAAAATCATAGGAAAAGGATATCATTTAAACAACTGTGTTTGTGATATAATATAATGCCTAATAAAAATTACGAATATTTTTTCAACATCTTTAAGTTTTGATAATCACAAAATTTAACAAACTTCACGTTAAAATTAAACGTAAACAAGTGATTAGTAGTAAATTCTCATTTCAACAAATACATCACTTAAAGGTATGAATAAATAAATGCTTAATGCATTTTATGATCAAAAGAAAGTTTTATTCACCTCAACTTTGTATAAAAATGTTGAAATATTTTTATCAAACATTACAAAACATTTTCTACAATTAAAAGAAATATTTTATCAAAATACAATTTTGAAATCAAAATTCTAAACCTAAATCGGCTTTAGAAAAGCTCCGGAAAATCCCCATACATACAAAGACAAACTGTGGAGCGCCTAGTCTAAGGCGGCCCCCTTAAATACACGGAGGCCCATTAAATTTAAGGGGCTTCAACCACTTCATTTAGGGGGACCGGCCCTAGGTAGACGTCCCCAGTTAGTCAATAAATACTAGATTTTTCCCATAATATTCTACTTTTGCACTCATTTTTCTGCTCAAAAAAACCCATATATCCTCTCTAAAATCATTTTGTTCATCGTAATCATAAAGCTTTGTTCTGAAGTGATCCAAGCTCAAATTCCCTAAGAGCAAAAAGAAGAATACTTTCATCATCAAGTGAAGAAAAGTATTGAATTCTTAGTAGTGCATTCGCAATTTCTGTTGCATTCATTCACATACTTGTAAATCATTTTTATATCTTGTATTTGTGTGTAGTAGTTAGATCTTGGGCAATCTTTATATAGTATAGTTAGATCGTGGTGATCTTACCAGTAGTGTTTAGATTTGTTGTGATATAAATAGTGTGCGTGTAGAAGTCTTGAAGCTATGAAGAAGTTGTGAAGTTATGAAGAAGTTGTGAAGTTGTGAAGTTCGTGAAGTTGTGAACATGTAGTGATGTCGGTGGTGTGATAGATCTGGTTCTAGCTAAGATTAACAAACTCGAATTTAGCTTTGTGTCGTAACTCGGTATAAGCACGTTGTGTAGGATTTCTCGCATAAGGGAGCTTGTTCTGACATTAATGAAAAAAAAATTCTCTCGAGTTAGTTGCTAGAGGAGTGGAGTAGGGCAGAAGACGGTGCTTCGTTACCGAAACACTATAAATACTAGCAGTTGTGATTTGATTGTTTTTACTCTTATCTCTTGTTTCTTACATTATTTTAATCATACTATCTTATCACTTGTGTATATAAGCATATATTCATCATTGTGCAAGTATTGAATTCAATAATTCTAATCTAGAATTTTTTCAAACACTTTAATACCTTATGTTTAAAAAGCGGCCGGTAAACTATTCAACCCCTCTTTTTAGTTTTCCTACATTGGTATCAGAGCCACGCTAAACAAGATTTTTAAAATAAAATTGTATTTTAAAAACCTTGATCGATCTTGGAATCGGAAAATTATGTAGAAGGGCAATCTTATGCACTGACACCACTATTTCAAAGTGATGATTTATTTTATTGGAAAAATAGTTTCGAAAACTTATGTGAAATCAAAAAGGATCTAGATCTTTTGCTTGTTAATTACGATGGTGATTTTCTCCTATTCAAATAATCTGAAATCGAAAAAAGGATGAAAGTTGTAACCTTTAATAAACTAAATGATGATCTTAAAAGAAACTTCAAAAAAATAATGCAAGCTAAAATGATAATTTATAATGCTTTGCCACGTAAAGAATACGAAAGAGATTTTTATGTGACGCTACAAACCGCATAAAAATTTGGGATACTTTATTAATCACTCCATAAAGTAATAATCAAGTCAAAGCTTAACAATATAGATCTTCTTGTTCAACAATATGAACAAATTTGATTCAGGAAAGATGAGTCAATAGATAATGCTTTTGCTAAATTTAACACTATTATTACTAGTCTAAAAGCACTTGATGAAGGTTTTTTAGCAAAAGGAATTGTGTTGAAATTTTCTTACGGGCACACATCCATAATATGGCGCGCAATGTCACGGCGATGATGAATCAAAGATCTAACAACTTCTATCACTTAACGATTACTAATTGGAATTTAATAAGTTTATGAAGAATAGTAATTAAAGAAAGGACTCCGAAACGTCAAAACTCAAAGAGAAACAAAGTAGATCTATTGCCTAGAAAGCTAGAAAAGGATATAGTGATGATAATAGCTCAAACTCCGATAGTAGAAGAGAAGAAAACGCCTTGGCGTTAAGAAACTTCAAGAAATTCTTCAAAGAAAGTCGATTCGTAGACAAAATATGAAGAAAGAACAAATCATACAAAGAATAAAGACGACACAAATGGCAAGGCTGAAACGAAAATTTTTCAAGTGTGGAATCCATATCATCTATCATGGAATGTCTGAAACAAATCAAAATTCAAATATCAAAAGCTTTTTGTGAAAGGATCCTAGTGTGTATAGCAAAGAAGATGATGAAGAGGAAATGACAACAGGTCGAAAAGTGTTCTAAGGTAATTTATGAGGTACTTTACAAACCGAATACTTAGTGATGAACAATCATCATTAGACGGAAATGACATAGATAGTAATATATAGTAGATTATGCAAAATAGGGACTAAAAGTATGATAAAAAATAAAACTTTAAAAAAGTAAAATAAAAACAAGAAAATGAAGCACTAATAATTAAAAGAGAAATATTCTTGCGTTAGGAAAAGGTAAGTCAACAAAGAATATATATTTTATTTATCTACGTTCTCAGTAAAAGAAGATATAAACCTTGTCAAGATAATTAGCTTGAAAAATGAGGATGCTTAGAAAAGAAGTATCTAGGCTAAATCAATTTTAATGTTGTAGTCATTCACTTAAAAAAATAATAAGTTCTCAAAAACATTCCGGAGACAAATCCGGTTTTTAAGATTTAATTTACCACAAAGGATCACCTAGCGAAAAAAACAAGTAAATTTTGTTAAGAGCTCAAGAAAGTGAATTCGCTAGATTATTTTTTTTTTTTCTAGTCAAAAGAAAAAATTGATAGAAATCAAAACCCAAACGAAAAAAAAATTTTATACTTTTAAACAATACTAAAATTCTCATTGCAAGTGATGATGAGGTAAAACATTTTTACAAACCTTCCTTAAAACCCGGAGTCGGATTTACTAACACACAATGAGGTCTTAAAACCACCTTCATACTGCAGATGAAAGGAAACTCTCATCCTCGTTCCAAAAACACCTTACCTAGGATAGAGGACCAAGGTAGATAATTACTCTAAACCACTAATCACACAATGTGGAATCTTCCACATCAACCAGCTTTACTAATGTGGAAGTTTCTCACAACTGAATGTGTTTGATTCAAATGCAAAACATATGCGGAAACAAAAACTTCGGATACATGAACGTTGGGGGACCTCAATGGCTATGACACTCATCAACCTTTGAAGTTGTGTGCTCTGTCTACAAACCAATTCTTTGTCTCGGGATTAAGGTCATTCATATATGGTTCCCTATGAACCTTATTATCATTTACATCATGAAGACATTAATGAAGATAATTCTAAAGACTAAGGTACGTCTCACTTTCATATTTGTAGAATATAGATTATAAGTAAATGTCTATGTGACTATGATGTTGTAGTGAAATTAGTTCTTAGAAAATAATATAGTCTCTAGAAATACCATTTGTTGGTTTTTTAGCTTTGAAGAGATTAGTTCACTATGAACTATTCTTTCGTATAGATTATTGTTATACGTCTATAAAATGGAAATCTTCTATGACCACATAGCAAACTCACGTAGACAAAGAAGAGCAAGCTAGTGGTTAACAGTTAACATAGAAGTAGGATTAGTCGCATGAAGATCATAAACACACTATGGATGAAAAAAACTCCCTTCGACCTCGATGATCGCCTCGGATCCGTGTCAACCATCATCCACGTCTATCGGAATCAACTTGTTGAAATTTTCAACTACGTCTTATTATTTCATTATCTTCGCTATCAATTCTCGTCTCATCTCAAATTGAATATACTAATTGTCTTTTTGAAGAAATTAATCCCTCCTTCTTGCAAGAAATTTTATCTCTAAATCACCTCTCGAATTGACGTCTTGATTATCTCGTCCGAAATAGTCAAAGAAACTTTTTAATTAAACAAAGAGTTAATTAATAATTGTCAATAATCATTCTTACAAAAACTGACCAAAAATCGAAGAAATTTTTTTTTTCTTAGAGGGCGGCCCCCTTAAAATTAAGGGGATCGGCCATGTAAAATGGGTGACCCCCTTAATTAATTAAGGGGACCGCCTATCTGGAAAAACAAACACCCCCTTTCAGTCGAAATTATATACCCAAACATCATTTTTTTTCTTCTTCTCTTACCCACTGTGAACGAACACCATAGCCAAAAACCTTCAAATACCAATCTTCAATAGGCCTTAATTAACCAAAATTTACAAGGGGAATTAACCAAAATTCGCAAGGGGTAATCACTAACAAATCAATCAACAACATCTATTGTAAGTTTTCCATCATTCTTTTCATTTGATTTCATTCAATTTTGCTCACAATCAAAATTGGGTGTTCTTCATTATTTTCATACTTTTTATTTTGGTCTAGGATTTCCATAACTATAATGATTCCCATAGTCATAAGAACACTACAACCTTGATAGGATTGAATCAAAACACTTATTGAGTCAAAAAATTTGAAACATGTATACACATGAACACATAGCCGAATTTTTGCACATAGGCATTCTTAAACTTACACATTGTTGATAAATGCCTAAACATGATAAAAATAATCAAGTATTGATTATTCAAACATACATATATACATCTTTTAAATCAATGAGTAAAATTCTATAAAGATAAAGGAGTGTTTGGTTCGTTTCTTAGGAACAATTGTTAGAGTCAAAATGACCATCACTATAGTTTTGTCACGTGTATAAACACTTAACAAACTTGTATAAGTCATCAAGATATATAATTCATATATATCTTGATATATCTTATAAATGGCATAAAATAAAGGGGCGTTTGGTTTAATGCTTTAAAGCATGGTTTCTAGTCAAAACAAACAATATTTAACTCTTGTCAAGTCATGAATAACAAACTTATACGTGTCAAACAAAATATACACTTAATACATAATTTTTCGACATGCTTAGACAAATTTTATATTGATAAGGGAGTGTTTGGGTTATTGTCTTGATGTTGAAATATATAACTAATATATATTCTTCGACATCCTAGATTAAGTCAAAAATAAATTAAGGAACATATGGATCACTTCTTAGGTTTTTACTTTTAAAGTCGAAGTAATCCTTGTCCCACATTTGTCATTTTTCAAAACTTTATTTTCCTTATTATATTTTTTTGTAACATTTTATGTTGTTGATTACTTGTTTAGGTGATAAAATGCCGAAAGCTACTACAACCGATATATCCCTCACTAAATCCTACATACCAAAAGTATCCAAAATTCCTGGCATCTCCCCTACCATTGCCCAATTCTACAAACCTATTGAAAACCGCAACATTCACGAAGGTCGTGTTGTTGATCAAGCTTACTACAAATCCAACAACATCGAGCGTCTCTTTACTAATATTCGTTTCAATTGTCTCTTTCAAATCAACGAACCGATTGTTCCAAGATTTATTCTAGACTTCTATAGCCAAGTCACAGTACAAACCAATGAATATGGTTATCTTGTTATCTCCTTTATGATTCAACACGAATTCATAACTCTTACTCTCGCTCAATTTGGTCAAATTCTCAAAATTCCATACAATGGTCAAGCCGTTTTTACAAACGAATGGGACCTTGCATCTCTTGAGTATTCTCGAGAAACCGAGGGACCATATTGCACCGATCTTTCGACTCCCGACGACATTCGTCGACTTCTTGAATTGGAACGTGTCATGGTAGACCGTACCATTAAAAGTCAAACGGTCTCTCTCAATCCAAATCAAATTCTCACCAAAGAATTAAGCCCCGACATGAAGCAATAGGAAGAGCTCATTAGAGAAAATGTGTTCGGACTAGGAGGACATCGGGATCATCTTCCCGCTTGTCTTGCTCACATGTTGTATTGTGTTGTTGCCGAAGAACAATACAATCTTGCTTATTTTTTCGTCAAAAGAATCCAATGTGCTAGACATACTCCAACCGCTAATCTTCCGTATGGCATGTTTCTTACTCGTCTCTATCGACACATCATGGAAGCTTATCCTCATCTTGACAATGGCATTTATGACATTGTTGATCGAGTCATGCGTCCTCTTGCCCTAAAACAAACTCGACGACCTCGAAGTGATCGTGGCAAGGCACGTCATTCCGTATCTTCTTCATCTTCTCATCATCAAGGCACGTCATCTCATCAACACGATGATGATGATAATGTCGAAACTTCTCGTGCAAGTACTCCATCTCCTACCACCTATCTTAACTCTCTTGATCCTCTCAACTACCAAAACTACCAAATGCCTTCCGCTTCCGAACGAACCGATGAAACTCTCTTTGAACGACAAACCACCTTGCTCAACCAAACGCAACAAATGCATAAGGAGATGCGCGGAGGGTTCAAGTCATTTGGAAAGGCACTAAAAGGAGTGTTTAGCAAGAAGAAGAAATGAAGACATAGGAATGAAGTGAGCTAGATGGCTAAATGTAGTTTAAGACAATTTTTATCTTGATCATGTGTATGTTATTAACAACTTGTGTGGTGATCATCCGATGTATTCGGAAAGACTTATGTGTTGGTTACTTTTAGGTACTTGTTTGCTATGATGACTTAAACCTTTGGTTGTTTTATTAAATCAACTAGTTATGCCACTTTGGTTTCATGATTTAATGTGCTTATTACATGTTATATGATTAAATGTGCTCATAAAACTCAATAGGGCTTGCTGCAAATAAACCACCAAAACAGAAATACTCTCATAAAAATTCTGAGAAAAATCATTTTTCTGTGAAAAATGGAACCAACAGAGGGCGGCCCCCTTAATTCATAACGGGCGGCCCCCTTAATTTTAAGGGGACCGCCCTAGTATTTCACGGGTAAAACAATATTTTTCCTGCTTTTTGACCCCCTTTTACCTAGTCTCAGCTATCTTTGCCCAGAATGCTCGAACACAACTTGGAATAAATTGAACTAGTTCAAACTCATTCCATTTTCAAACTATTTCCTTCCTATAAATCCCCTCTATATGATCATCTCCAATACACTATCTTCTTCATCATTTATCAACCATTATCAACATCCATGGCATCCACTAGAGCCTCCATTTCCAAAGCCTTTAAGAGACCAAAAATCAACATCATTCCACCAAAACAATTGTTTAAGTGCGAGCGAGAGTAATGAGAGGTGCATGGTTGCCTACATGCTTTGGATGGAAGAGCGCATTAGTGCACTAAAGCAGATACGTGACAGTTAGTGCTATTATGCTGCCGGGTGTAATGAAATCATGTTGCTTAATAAAGTATCATTGGTTGTCATTGTTGTTTGCATTATTCTTTTATCTCAATTCTTTATTATTATCATTATGTAATTCAATCTTGTTTATGATGTGAATTCTTACGGAATTGCATATTATTTGGTTGATAAAATCATGCCTCCCAGGAGATTAAAGTGTAGAGCCATTGAAAGAATGGTGTAAAATCGAGTAGCTGAAGCTATAGCAGAGTATGAAAGAAGCAGAGCTAACCCAAAGAATGCTGGAGGATCTGGACCAGCCAATACTAGAGGAGCTATTGCACCGAATGTGCACGGATGTTTATACAAGAAATTCCTGAACTGTAAGTCACACTCCTTTAATGGAATTGAGGGTGTTGTTGGACTGAGTCGTTGGTTCGAGAAGATGGAACAAGTGTTTAAATCCGCAAGTGTGCCAAAGAGGATAGGGTTAAGTTTGTTGCGTGCACTTTTGAAGATCGTGCTCTGACCTGGTGGAATGGTAATGTGCACACTTTGGGACTCACTAATGCCAACGAAATCCCCTAGAGCAATGTGAAAACTATGATGACAACTGAGTACTGTCCGGCAACTGAAATTCAGAAAATGGAACAAGAATTGTGGACTCTGACTGTGAATTGAGATGACATTGAGGGCTACAACAGCTGGTTTCATGAGTTAGCATTGATGTGTCCTGATTTGGTTACACCTGAGAAGAAGAAGATTGAGCGCTACATTCGAGGACTACCTGAGAGAGTCAAGGCGAATGTTACCTCTTCAAAACCTGCAAGTCTCCACGATGCTATTAATATGGCTCGTGAGTTGATTGAGCAAGCAATCCAAGCTAAGGCTGCAAGGATTGGAGAAAGTAACAAGATAAAGTGGGAGGATCATCAAAGGAATGATAGAAATCACAACAACAATACCCATCACCAGTAGCAAAATAGGAGACAAGAAGCTGCTAAAGCCTATGCTGCTGCCCTAACTGAGCGAAAAGGTTATCTTGGGAATCGACCAATGTGCAATCAATGTAATTTGCATCATGATGGTCAGTGCACTCCCAAGTGCAGGAAATGCAAAAGAATAGGTCATCAAACTTGGGACTGTTGGAGTAAGACCCATGCTGCTGACCCCTCGCCATCTGACGATGCTAATGCATAAGGATGAATCTTCTCGCTTTATAAGACTCAAGTTGAAGATATTCTAGGAGTATATTCCTTAAGAGAAGTGTATTAGTATTTCCTATGAATTTCATGTACTGTTGAATGTTTTATTTTAATGTTTCTATAAATTCTGGTGTCATGACGATTCTGTCGCATGGAAACATGCCAACTAAATCAATCACGACTCTTTACGTTCATTTCTTTTAACCACTACTATATTTTGATACCCTTGATACTTATATTGTGTTTTACCTACTATAATTATAATCAGTGGTTCCTTCGTTAGCAAAAAAATTAATTCTATGAATGACTCCCTATAGACTACCGGTTCGCGATCTGTTAGAGCAAATAACTCTTTGCACTCATTTTCTTTGACCACTTCTATGTTTGTCCAGATATTCTTATTCTTGCTATATGACCTATCGCGTTATAAACCACCTTGATGTCATCTTATAAACTATTTTATTGTCAGTTCATAATCATTCTATAAACTATTTTGCTGCCATATTATAAACCAGTTGATACTATCTGGTGCATAACAATAAGTTTGACGAAAATGAGCATTTCATTGTTAGTCCTTAATTATACATAGCCTGATCACCTATGTATAATTCAGGAAGGACCATGCTATGCTGAGAGTAGTCACTTTGAAATTTCGCTGAAATCAATTTTCTACTCATATTTCCAAAAATCAAAATTTTGTGTGCGTGTATATATAATTAAAGCAAGTACCCTCATCCTTCGCAACCACCTCGTCTGCTGCAATCACTAGTTGAACTCTGAGGACCAGAGTTTCCTAAGGGGGGTTGACTGTAATACCTCGTAAATTCAGGTAAATAATTTATTCATATTTTATTTCTATTTTTACCTTTGTGTAAAATTTTATTTTTACTATTTACCCGATTTGGTAAATTTTGCGTGTTTAGTAAATTTGAGCCGTCTTTTAGCTTAATGCTCGTTTGTGTTTTTATCGTAGTTAAATATTTTCATAAAATACCTCGAGGATTTATAATTTTTGATTTTAGTAAATTTTGTGTTTACATTCGCGCCTCGCCAAACTTTGTTAAAAACTCTACCTTTTACCTCACCTTTTATTTAAAACGTTCACATATTACTTACACTTAACTTGTCAAAAAAAATTATAAAAACAAACACTCCTAGCCCATTGCCGCCCCTTATAGCCAAAACCATAATCACAAGTCTTATTTTAAGTTCCTAGGAAAATAACATCATTGCCTTACATGCATATTTTAAACTTCATAATCCTGTACAATAAAACACAGTAGCAAAACTTTTGGTTTCCTTCTCCTCCTTGGTTCTAGCTGCCGACGCATACACTACCATCACCACCATCAAAAAAAATTTCCATCTATTTTACATACAACAACAACTACATGATGACACATGCAAAGTTTGATTAAGGGTTTTGATGTTTTAAGGGTTTTCTTGAAATTTTTGGTGCAAGACTTGGATTAAAGGTTTATGCATTGGATGATTTAGAAGATTTTTGGTGTTTTAGAAGCTTTGATTTGTTTGTTTTGGGTTGTGTTTTAGTTCGAACCACAAGAAAAGAGGAGAGGGGTGATCATTAATTTTTCTCTAGCTCCATATTTACTCTTTGTAAGTTTTTGGAACCCTCTTATATATATTTTTGATATATACACATTTTATTTTTATTTATATTTATGAATCCATATGAGTATGTGTGTTGTGTCGAATTTTTAGAAGAGATGACTATAGGAAAATATGTAGATGATGGAGATAGGTTAGTTTTGGGACATTGTGAAGTTTTGGTTGAGTTGTGGTTGTGTTTGGAAGGGTTTCGATATATATGTTGCTGCAGAAAATTTGTGGAGAGTTTTGTGAGTTGTGAGGTTTGTGTTTGGAACGGGTGTTCGAATACATAATACTTGCTGCAGACTCAATTATATTATAGGTTTTTCTAGGTGTCGTACAATAATGAGTTTTACTAACTTTTAGTACCCGTTCCAATATTATTATTCTTGTACACTTGTTCTCACATAGACGTTTTGGATATTATTCTGGAGATTCTGTTCTGTCTATACTTCCTTTCTCTAATCTGAAGAGCTACTGACCTGTTAAAACGTTTTGAAAAATTATATAAAACTTTTGGTTGCCAATCTATTTTTATACAAGGTTTTTACGCTCATGTTTTTAACTTGGACATACTCAAACTACTACATTTTCTGGTTCTTGTTTCTTTGAGAGGTTTCGTAAGTAAAACTCATTGAAAGTTCTAGTAGTCCAATGACTAACGATATTTCTAGAAGTGCATCTGCGAAACTTAACCCTCTACAATATATTAGCCTAACGTGAGTTCTAGCTTTAATAAAGTTAGCGATTTTTTATACATTTTACTAACAAATCTATCAAATTTTTACTCTACTATTTGCAGAATCAAAAATCAGACATTTCTTGCAATCCTTTTTGAAGTTTCATCCGTTTTTGGCTTTCCTCGAGCAGAACATGAAAGTTGGTTACAATAATGATTCTAGTTTTTACATAAGGGGACTATTCGTCAGGTTTTATATTTAGATCATGAAAGTGTATTAGATGATAGGGTTAATAAACCTGAATGTCTAAAGTTTCCGCAATAATTTTCTCAGAAAAGACAAACATGTTATATACTAAAATATGGGATTTTAAGACTGCTAAGATTAAGACAGAAGTAAAGTTCAAAAAATTAGGTTTAAGATGATAGGGTTATACTGAAGTCAAAGTTAGGCAAAATTTTCAAGAAAAGTCAAATGTTTTATAAAAATTGGGATTTTAAGACTGAAAGTGTAAGACGATGTAAGTTAAAAATTAGGTTTTTAGGCGTTTTCGTGTTCGTTTAAGCTTGTAAAACCTTAGAGAATGCTATTGTATAACTAATATAGTGTTAGTGTACGTTTGGTGTTGGGATTAAACGCCTTCTTGAAGTTACTGCTGCTAAAGTTTGTGTTACTGCTGCTAAGCAAAACTTAGTGCTGTTCATTAACTTTAATGAAAAATATGTTAAGTAGTTAGTGGTACTAGTATAAAGTTAGTACTGCTAGTTCACAGTTACTATTGTTAGTATATATTAGTACTGCTAGTGTAAAGTTAGTATTGCTGGTGAAGATTGAAGAAAAATATTCTAAGTAGTTTCTACTGATTGTACACAGTTAATGCTGTTGGTGTATAAGTTACTACTGCTGGTGCTAAGTTAATGCTGCTAGTACAAAAGTTACATCTGCTCAATGATTAAGACTGCTGAAAGAGTTTCTACTGTCAGAAGAGAATGGATAAAGACAGAAGAAAGGATAAAGATTGATTGAAGATCAAGATTACTTACGTGATAAGTATTAGTTATTTATAGAATAGATCATAGAGAATATTCTATATCTTAGGAATATATTGTAAATCGACTAGGACTCCTTGGTGTATAAAAGGAGGTCCTAGGGCATAGAGTTTGAAATTATCTTTTGTTTTTAATATCGTTATAGCTTCAAGGTTTTGTAACCCTAATACAAGAAGAGTATTCGTATTTTGTGTAATAATAATATTAGAGCTTTTATTGTTGGTTAAATTGTGTTCTTGTGTTACTGTTTCATTAAAAATTCTTCTAATATTAAAGATTAGATTCCGCATAATCTTTTATACATTCACATAAAGTTTCTACTATAGTTGTGTTAGATTTATCTAATATAACTAAACCTTAAACAAGCTTAAGGAATTTGATCTATTGAAGTGGGATCCAACAAGAGGTATTCTACATCCTGGGACAATAAGTGGTATCAGAGCTTGTTGAGAAGCTTTGAATAAGAAGAACCTGTTTAAATACATAAGATCTCTTTTCTAGAAGATATGGATTCAGAATCTGCACATATGGTGGCTGCATCCAAGGTTCCAATGCTCAAACCTGGTGAGTTTGAGTTATGAAGGATGAGAATAGAACAGTACATCCAGATGATTGACTATGCTCTATGGGAAGTCATAGAGAATGGAAACACTACACCAAAAACAATAGTTGTGGAAGGTGTAGAGAAAGCAATACCTCCTACAACTGCTGAAGAAAAGGCTCAGAAAAGGTTAGAAGTGAAGGCAAGAAGCACCTTGATGATGGGAATACCTAATGAACATCAGTTAAAGTTCAACTCCATCAAGGATGCTAAGTTGCTGCTGGAAGCTATTGAAAAGAGGTTTGGTGGGAATGCTGCTACAAAGAAAACTCAAAGAAATCTCTTGAAACAGTCGTATGAAAATTTCACTACTCCTAGCTGAGAAACCCTTGATCAAACTTTTAATAGGCTTCAGAAGCTTGTGAGTCAGCTAGAGATTTTGGGTGAAACACTTTCATAAGAAGATGTGAACCAGAAGCTATTGAGAAGTTTGTCACCAGATTAGAACACACATGCTGTTGTGTAGAGGAATAAGCCTGAATTAGAGACAATAAGCATGGATGATCTCTACAACAATCTTAAAGTATATGAACCAGAAGTCAAAGGGACATCAAGCTCAAGTACAAGCACCCAAAACATGGATTTGTGTCCTCTAACAACTTTAGAAGCACTAATGAAGCAGTTAATACTGCTCATGGAGTTTCTGCTGCCAGCACTTAAGCTAATGCTGCTAATCTAATAAATGTTGATAACTTGAGTGATGCTGTGATCTATGCATTCTTTGCGAGTCAACCAAGTAGTCCTCAACTTGCAAATGAGTACCTACAACAACTCCATCCAGATGACTTGGAAGAGATGGATTTGAGATGGCAGATGGTCATGTTGACTATGAGGGCAAGAAGGTTCTTGAAGAACACTGGAAGGAAGGTAACTATTAATGGTAATGAGACCATTGGGTTTGATAAGTCCAAGGTAGAGTGTTATAACTACCACAAGAGGAGACATTTTGCCAGAGAGTGTAGAGTTCCAAGAAACCAAGACAATAAGAATAGGGAAAGCTCGAGAAGAAGTGTGTCAGTGGAGACAACTACTTATAATGCTTTGATCTCATGTGATAGTCTTGGTGGTTATGACTGGAGTGATCATGCAAAGGAAGGACCAACAATTTATGCACTCATGGCCTACTCATCTTCAAGTTCTAATTCTAAGGTATCTAATGATTCTACTTGCTCAAAATCTTGTCTTGAAACTGTTGAAGTGTTTAAATCTCAATATAAACAACTATTGAAATTTTTTAAGAAATCTGAGTTAATGGTTGTAGCTTATAAGACAAGTTTACAGTCTGTAGAAGAAAGACTTAAATTTTATAAAAAGAATGAGTTTGTTTATGTAGAAAAGATTAACGGCTTAAAATGGGATATTCAAGTATGAGAGATAACTATTGGGGAGCTTAGAAATAAGCTAGAAATAGTTCAAAAGGAAAAATATGGCATTCAGTTTAATGTAGACAAATTTAAAAATGCATCTAAAAGCTTAAACAAGATTATATAGAGTCAGATTGTAGACAATTGCAAGAAAGGTTTAGGCTGTAATGTAGTTC
Source organism: Tanacetum coccineum (assembly GCA_026074375.1). Classification (NCBI taxonomy): domain Eukaryota; kingdom Viridiplantae; phylum Streptophyta; class Magnoliopsida; order Asterales; family Asteraceae; genus Tanacetum; species Tanacetum coccineum. The sequence continues at coordinate 7,218 of BQNB010021663.1, read as the reverse complement.
CACCTCCCCTAATAAGAAATTTCATACCTCTAAAACCTGACTTGTCATTTACTGGTTTAGAAGAGTTTACAAATGAGCCTGTAGTTATTAAGCCTGTAGTTGAGAACAGTGAAGCTAAGTCTAGTGAAGCAAAGCCTAAAGCATTTAGGAAGAATAATGATGCACCAATTATTGAGGATTGGGTGTCAGATAGTGAGGAAGAAAATGTGTCTCAAACTAAGATTGAAAAGAAAATAGCTAAGCCTAGTTTTGTTAAGATAGACTTTGTCAAAGCTAAATAAACAAACAATACTAATAGGAAAATACTAAACAAGTTAAGCACAATAGGCAAAACACTCACATTCCTAGAGGCAATCAAAGAAACTGGAATAATATGATGTCTCAAAGACTAGGAAGTAATTTTGAGATGTTTAACAAAGCTTGTTATGTGTGTGGAAGTTTTGATCACTTGCAGGTTGATTGTAATTATCAAAGGGTGATAAAACCTGTTTGGAACAATGCTAAAAGGGTGAATCATCAGAATTTTGCCAAAAAGACTCACCCTTGCCCTAAAAAGAAGTCTAACTTTGTATCAATTAATACTGCTAGACACGTTAATGCTGTTCACTAAAAAACAACAGTGAATGCTGCTAGACCAAAGGCACATTTTTCTAAAACAGCACATTCAATTGTTAAGAGGCCCATTCACAAGAATACAACATTTAAAAACAGTAATTTTAATCAGAGGGTTAATACTGTTAAGGATAAAAATGTTAATACTGTTAGGCCAAAAGTAGTAGTTAATGCTGCTAGGCCAAAAGCAGTAGTTAATGTTGTTTAGGGAAATAATGTTAATGCTATTAAGGCCTCAACTTGTTAGGTTTGGAAACCAAAAACTAAAGTTTTAGACCATGTTTCTAAACACAACAGTGCAACAATCACCCAAAAGAAGTTTGATTATGTTGATGCACAAGGCAAATCCAAGTCAGTAATGGCTTGGGTCCCCAAAAGAAACTGATTTTATTATCCAATGTGTGGGGCAATCCATAAATAGATTTACAGGATAAAGGAGTGATTAATAGTGGATGCTCAAGGCACATGACAGGAAACATGTCCTATCTTACAGACTATGAAGAGATAGATGGAGGATATGTTGCTTTTGGAGGGAACCCCAAAATCACAAGAAAAAGTACCATTAAAACTGGTAATCTAGATTTTGAAAATGTGTATTTTGTGAGAGAGTTAAAGTTTAATCTCTTTAGTGTCTCACAAATGTGTGATAAAAAGAATTGTGTTCTTTTTAATGACACTGAATGTATTGTCTTAACTCTAAACTTTAAGTTAATTGATGAAAGTCAAGTTTTACTTAGAGTTCCTAGAAAGAACAATATGTATAGTGTTGATTTAAAGAACGTAGTTCCTAAAAGAGGTTTAACTTGCCTCTTTGCAAAAGCCACATCTGATGAATCTAAACTTTGGCATAGAAGGCTAGGTCACTTAAATTTTAAAACCATGAATAAGTTGGTTAAGGGAAATCTTGTAAGAGGTTTACCTTCCAAACTTTTTAAAAATGATCAAACCTGTGTTGCTTGTCAAAAGGGAAAGCAGCACAGAGCCTCTTGTAAGTCCAAAAACAGAGAACTCAATCAGTCTTCCTTTACATTTGTTGCATATGGACTTGTTTGGACCAACATTTGTAAAAAGTCTTATAAAGAAAATGTATTGCCTAGTTGTCACAAATGATTATAGTAGGTTTACATGAGTTTTCTTTCTAGCTACTAAGGATGAGACTAGTGGCGTTCTTAAGTCCTTTATAACTGGGATAGAAAATCTAGTAGATCACAAGGTTAAGGTGATTAGATGTGATAATGAGACTGAATTTAAGAATAGAGAAATGAATCAGTTTTGTGAAAAGAAAGGTATTTTGAGACAATATAGTATAGCTAGAACTCCTCAACAAAATAGAGTTGTTGAGAGGAGAAATAGGACACTAATTGAGGCTGCTAGGACTCTGCTAGTAGATTCTAAGTTACCAACTACCTTTTGGGCAGAAGCACTTAATATTGCTTGCTATGTACATAATAGAGTGTTAGTAGTTAAGCCTCATAACAAGACCACATATGAACTTTTTTATGGTAGAACACCAACTTTAAGTTTTATGAAACCATTTGGGTGTCCTATTACCATACTCAATACCATAGATCACTCAGGAAAATTTAATGGTAAGGCTGATGAAGGTTTCTTTGTTGGATACTCTTTGAATAGTAAAGCCTTTAGAGTATTCAATAGTAGAAAAATGATAGTGGAAGAAAACTTGCATATTAGGTTTAGTGAGAATACTCCTAATGCTGAAGGTAGTGGACCAGATTGGCTATTTGATATTGATGCACTAACAAGAACAATGAATTATAAGCCAATTGTTGCAGGTACACAATCTAATAGTTTTGCAGGTACAAAAGCAAGTGATAATGCAGGTCAAGCTAGAAAGGAGACATAACCTGTCAAAAATTACATTTTGCTACCATTATGGCCTGCTAATCTACTATTTTCCCAAGATCCAAAGAGTTCTCAAGATGATGGATCCAAACCTTCAAGTAATGATGAGAAGAAGGTTGATAAAGATCCAAGAAAAGATAGTAAAAGTATTGATCAAGAAAATAATGATAATGTTAGCAGCACTAACAATGTTAATGCTGCTAGCACAAATGAGGTTAATGTTGTTGGTGTAAGAACAAGCATTAAACTTCCAGTTGATCTAAATATGCCTACATTGGAAGATTATAACATATTTGACCTCTCAAGTGATGATCAAGATGATGGTGCAGAGGCTGACATGAATAATTTGGATACAATAATCCAAGTCAGTCCTATTCTAACTACAAGAATTTATAAAGATCATCCTCTAAATCAAGTGATTGGAGATTTGCAATCAGCTACAAAAACAAGAAACATGTCAAAGAATTTGGAGGAGCATGGGTTTGTTAGTACTATTCAACAAAGAACAAACCATAAAGACCTTCAAAACTGCTTGTTTGCTTGCTTTTTATCACAAGAAGAACCCAAAAAGGTAATTCATGCATTGAAGGATCCAAGCTGGATAGAGGCTATGCAAGAAGAGCTTCTACAATTCAAGTTACAAGAAGTTTGGACTTTGGTGGATTTACCAAATGGAAAAAGGGCTATAGGCACTAAATGGGTTTTCAGGAATAAAAAGGATGAAAGAGGAATTGTGATAAGAAATAAAGCAAGATTGGTTGCTCAAGGGTACACACAAGAAGAAGGGATTGACTATGATGAAGTCTTTGCCCCTGTTGCAAGAATTGAAGCAATTAGGCTATTTTTAGCTTATGCTTCATTTAAAGATTTTGTGGTGTATCAAATGGATGTAAAAAGTGCTTTTCTCTATGGGAAGATTGAAGAAGAGGTGTATGTATGTCAACCACCAGGATTTGAAGATCCAGACTTTCCTGATAGAGTATATAAGGTTGAAAAAGCACTATATGGACTACATCAAGCTCCTAGAGCTTGGTATGAAACCTTGTCAACATATCTGTTGGACAATGAGTTTCAAAGAGGGAAAATTGACAAAACCTTATTCATCAAAAGGTACAAAGGTGATATTTTGCTGGTTCAAGTTTATGTGGATGATATCATCTTTGGTTCAACAAAGAAGGAGTTATGCATTGAATTTGAGAAGTTGATGCATGAGAAATTTCAGATGAGTTCTATGGGAGAACTTACATTCTTTTTAGGATTACAGGTGCAGTAAAAGAAGAATGGAATATTTATTAGTCAAGATAAATATGTTGGTGAAATTCTAAAGAAATTTGGGTTTACCGAAGTCAAGACTCCTAGCACACAAATAGAAACTCAAAAGCCTTTGCTCAAGGATGAAGATGGTGAAGAAGTAGATGTTCATATGTATAGGTCAATGATTGGTTCATTGATGTATCTTACATCTTCAAGACCTGACATCATGTTTGCAGTATGTGCCTGTGCTAGATACCAAGTCAATCCAAAAGTTTCACATCTTCATGCTGTGAAAATGATTTTTAGGTACTTAAAAGGTCAACCAAAATTAGGCCTTTGGTATCCAAAAGATTCTCCTTTTGATTTGGTAGCATACACTAATAGTGATTATGCTGGAGCAAGCTTGGATAAGAAGTCTACAATAGGAGGTTGTTAATTCCTTGGATGTAGATTAATATCATGGCAGTGCAAGAAATAGACAGTGGTTGCAAATTCCATAATAGAAGCTGAGTCTGTGGCTGCTTCAAGTTGTTGTGAACAAATGCTTTGGATTCATAATCAACTACTTGATTATGGGTATAATTTTATGCATACCAAAATCTTTATTGACAATAACAGTACTATTTGCATAATTAAAAATCTTGTTTTTTATTCAAAAACAAAACATATAGAGATCAGACATCATTTTATTAGAGATTGCAATGAAAAGAAATTGATTCAAATGGTCAAAATCCATACTGACAAGAATGTTGCAGATTTGCTTACAAAAGCTTTTGATGTAAGCAGATTTCAATATTTGATTGTTAGTATTGGAATGCTAAATCTTTTAAGTCTTTTATCTCTTTATGTTTTTGTAGAGTTTTGGATGAATTTATATTGTTCTTCATGTGATTAAAAGTTTCTGCTGTTAAGTATAATTAGTACTGCTGGTTATACTAAATACTGCTGAGTTTCTATTATTAGTTATACTTAATACTGTTAGGTATAATTAATATTGTGATAATTGTGAAAATTGCTATGTCTTGTGTTTTCGTGGTTTTTGGACTAACATTTTGCAGGAAAAGCAAAGAAAAGTGTTAAATTGATGATGGAAAAGATGTTTAGAATGGAATTGGAGTTAATGCTTGGTATGTGCTTAAATACACATACCTTTTACCTAATAAAACAAGCTAAAAATACTAATAATGAACGAAAATGACATAAAAATGCATTGTATATGTGTATTTTGTGATTTGTGTCTTGCAGCTACGGATATTAAATAAAAGGACAAAAACAAAGCCAATTTAGATAAAACCGAGCACGGGAATGAAATGAGCGCGCAAAAACCAAAGCCAAAGGTATACCAATCTTCTATGGACCAACCCGAGCCCACTTAATGGGCCGGGTCAGCCCACATCATATTAAACCAAGCTTTATATATTCCTTAAGCCTAAAACTCTTCTTTTATTTATATTGGCCCAAAACAAAACCAAAAGCCCACAACTCTTTTATACCAAGCTAAAGAAATGGAATGGGTCAAACATATTACACCCGCCATACTTTACTGTTCACCTTCCATCCCAAAATTTACCATGGCATCCAATTACCCTGCTTAAATAAGAATTAACCCTTCTAGAAGCTCAATGACGCAAGCAATGATGTAATGGAATGAAAACCTAGCGATCCTAAGCATAATCATTGGATGATGAGATGTGGCATCATATCAAGGGTCAAGATTATATTGCTTGGAGAATAATCAAGATTAAAGGGCCAGGATTGGTTGATGAGGAGTGTCCTAGGGTTCTGGATCCTTCCTCTGAGCACTATATAAGAAGAGCTCCTCACACACTTGAAGGGAGGAGTTTTGAGTCTAGCATTAGTAGTAATTTAGCTTATTGTAGTCATTTTTAGCTTATTATTCTTAATTTTAATGTATTTTATTCTTAAAAGATTGTACTCATTTTGATTAATCAATAAAATTTTAGTGTTCCTTTAATTCGTATTTTAATTCATGTTTTTCTTTACTTAATGCAATCATGGTTTAAATTAGTTCAAATTCAACTAAATAAGCTCTCATAAGCTCTTCATAACTACTTAAGCTAGCTTATACTCAGTTAAGCCTTCAAAAGCTTAATTGAGTTTAGATCTTCACTTAATTTCTCCCCTAAAATACCTTAGCTTATTGGATGATAAGCCAAACATGGATGGGCTTATGGACACTACCAGCTTATCTTTGATAAGCTGTAGCTTGTAGATCTAAGCTTACAAAAGCTTATTTGATCCTTGTTTGAGCTAGGATTAAGGTATTTCTTTTTTTCTTCCTTATTCCTTATTTTATGCATTTACTTATTACTGCTTATTCTGTTCTTATGGCTTGCTTATTGATGTTTAGTTATGCTTATCAGTTCTATCATAGCTTAATATGTTCAGTTATTAGCTTAAAATAGTTTAAATTTGTGTTTTCATATAAACTGTCCTTATTTCTAGTTAGAATAACTTTTGAATTTAGCTTATTATTAAGTACTTATTTGTCCTTGGTCTATGCTTATTTGTCCTTCATTTGCTTAATTATATATCTGTTTTTACAAATTTAAGCTTAATTCACTTTTTTGTAGCCTAAAAATGATAAATCAAAGCTTAAAGGGATGTTTGGCACTAGCAGTACTAACATAAGTTAGTATTGCCTAGTCACTTTTGTCACTAATAACAGTTTTAACAAGCTTAATTTTAGTCCTTAAGAAAGCTTTTACAAGTTTTTAAAGTGTAGATTCCAAGGTTTGGGCTTAATGTGTCTATGGATTGAATCTGTGGGGTTCTAGCTTTTCAATTCAGCTTAATTGTTTAGATCTTATTAAGTGGCTATTAAGTCTTGATTTCAATCTTGTTTTGGTCATTTATGCAGTAGAATATAGCTAGTCATAGAATTGCATTTGTCATTCAAGTTTAAGTCATATTTGTAATAAGTTTTAAAAGTCCAGTTTTCATTAGCAAATTTAGAGTAGATTAAGTTTGATTTAGGGTTTGAAATTGATAATATAAGCTTATTAGGTATTAAGCTTCATCTGTTTTCACTTTTTGAGTTTTCACTCTAGCTTATTCTAGCTTAAACTTAGGCTGCAAATTGCCCATTTTCCTTGAAAAATCCTAAAATAAATAGTGTAGGCTGCCATTTTCTCATTGTCTTTCTAGCTTATTTCCTTGTCCTAAATGCTTCTTTCTAGCTTATTAGTGTAGTTTAGGTATAATTCTTAATCTGTTTTTCACTTTTAGCTTTTACCTAAGTGCTTATTATTCTAAAAATTTAGCTTAAAAATTGGTAAAAAAGTCTTTTAAAAAAATGGTTTTTGGTGTCTGTTGTCTTAGTGGTTTTTTAAGTATTTTCTTAGCTTATTTGTTTACCTTATAATCTGTTTTTAGCTTATTTGAGTTCTCCTAGTGTATGTTCTTATTTGATTTTAGCTTTTAACCTTTTTCCTTAAGCTTATTAAGCCTTTTTCTTAGTTTAAAAAT